>OZ012668.1:372500-665000 GCA_963942505.1 Lordithon lunulatus
TATGTTCCCAGATTGGACTTGTAGATACACACAAAAACTGTTTTACACTTTACCGAACAAATTTGATAAATGGCTGTTATCGCACATCACTTAGTCTTCAATCACTTTTGTTGAATATATAACGAGAATATTTACCATCTGGAATTTTCGATATGAAAAAATAATTTTCATGCATTTTTATGGAAATACACCTTATAGAAATAATCAAATCCCTATAACAGTGGTTCTTAACTGGTGGTCCGCGAGCTTATTGCAAATGCTCCTCGAAATTATGAATGCCGATATTGAATCTACTGAATGTTGACTCATCTACTGAATGTGATTGACACTTTGATTTTGGTGCTCCGCTTTTCTTTTGATCAAAAGTGCTATAATCTCAAAAATAAGCCAATGTTTTGAAACCAACCGACCTATCATTTCTGTTTTTTTGTGCTATCAATTCAAAAATGAATATCGATGATTCGAATTCCCATTACAATATAACACACGCTTTTCAATAAGTACAATAATAAACCATGCGAACCGAAAGCGCCTATAGAATATAGCTAATGAAAATTGTTTTAAATGTATGAAAATATTAATATGTATTTTCTTTTGTGTTCCAGGAGCGTCTGACGGCAGGCGGGCACGGCTCGCTGGCCCTCAGCGGCAGCTCCCCGGGCTACGGGGCGGGCGGCTCGAGCGCGCACCACCGCGGCTCCGTCCACCACGGGTCCGCGATGCAGCACCAGCTACCCCAGCCGGACTTCCAGCCGCCGTACTTCCCGCCGCCGTTCCACCACCCACCCAGTCCGCCCCCGCAACAACACCTCGAGTACCTCACCGACCCCTACGGTGGACTCTCCGGCCTCCACCACTACAACCAATTGGGATTGCGACGCGAAGGCGACCCCAATCACACACACGTGGTAAGTCCCAAGTTAAAACTCAGTAATATCTTTATATAAAATGCTAGACATTTGATTTATATATCAAAATGTAGAGTATCTCTGGCCCCACAAATTGAGGCTTAGGCACTTTTCTCTAGCTCTTACCGTTTTCGTGCTACAGCTGTTAGCAACTCTGAAAATGTTGAATTTTCATGTATTTTCTCGGTTTAAACTCGGTAGCGTCTTTATTTAAAAAGCTACAGAGATGGTTTATATATCAAAATGTAGTGTATCTCTGGCCCTACAAATTGAGGCTTAGGCACTTTTCTCTAGCTCTTACCGTTTTCGTGCTACAGCAGTTAGCAGATCTGAAAATGTTGAATTTTCATGTATTTTCTCGGTTTAAACTCGGTAGCGTCTGTATTTAAAAAGCTACAGAGATGGTTTATATATCAAAATGTAAAGTATCTCTGGCCCCACAAATTGAGGCTTAGGCACTTTTCTCTAGCTCTTACCGTTTTCGTGCTACAGCAGTTAGCAGATCTGAACATGTTGAATTTTCATGTATTTTCTCGGTTTAAACTCGGTAGCGTCTTTATTTAAAAAGCTACAGAGATGGTTTATATATCAAAATGTAAAGTATCTCTGGCCCCACAAATTGAGGCTTAGGCACTTTTCTCTAGCTCTTACGGTTTTCGTGCTACAGCAGTTAGCAACTCTGAAAATGTTGAATTTTCATGTATTTTCTCGGTTTAAACTCGGTAGCGTCTTTATTTAAAAAGCTACAGAGATGGTTTATATATCAAAATGTAAAGTATCTCTGGCCCCACAAATTGAGGCTTAGGCACTTTTCTCTAGCTCTTACGGTTTTCGTGCTACATCAGTTAGCAACTCTGAAAATGTTGAATTTTCATGTATTTTCTCAGTTTAAACTCGGTAGCGTCTTTATTTAAAAAGCTACAGAGATGGTTTATATATCAAAATGTAAAGTATCTCTGGCCCCACAAATTGAGGCTTAGGCACTTTTCTCTAGCTCTTACGGTTTTCGTGCTACAGCAGTTAGCAGATCTGAAAATGTTGAATTTTCATGTATTTTCTCGGTTTAAACTCGGTAGCGTCTTTATTTAAAAAGCTACAGAGATGGTTTATATATCAAAATGTAGAGTATCTCTGGCCCTACAAATTGAGGCTTAGGCACTTTTCTCTAGCTCTTACGGTTTTCGTGCTACAGCAGTTAGCAACTCTGAAAATGTTGAATTTTCATGTATTTTCTCGGTTTAAACTCGGTAGCGTCTTTATTTAATAAGCTACAGAGATGGTTTATATATCAAAATGTAAAGTATCTCTGGCCCCACAAATTGAGGCTTAGGCACTTTTCTCTAGCTCTTACGGTTTTCGTGCTACAACAGTTAGCAACTCTGAAAATGTTGAATTTTCATGTATTTTCTCGGTTTAAACTCGGTAGCGTCTTTATTTAAAAAGCTACAGAGATGGTTTATATATCAAAATGTAAAGTATCTCTGGCCCCACAAATTGAGGCTTAGGCACTTTTCTCTAGCTCTTACCGTTTTCGTGCTACAGCAGTTAGCAGATCTGAAAATGTTGAATTTTCATGTATTTTCTCAGTTTAAACTCGGTAGCGTCTTTATTTAAAAAGCTACAGAGATGGTTTATATATCAAAATATAGAGTATCTCTGGCCCTACAAATTGAGGCTTAGGCACTTTTCTCTAGCTCTTACGGTTTTCGTGCTACATCAGTTAGCAACTCTGAAAATGTTGAATTTTCATGTATTTTCTCAGTTTAAACTCGGTAGTGTCTTTATTTAAAAAGCTACAGAGATGGTTTATATATCAAAATGTAGAGTATCTCTGGCCTCACAAATTGAGGCTTAGGCACTTTTCTCTAGCTCTTACGGTTTTCGTGCTACAGCAGTTA
Organism: Lordithon lunulatus; assembly: GCA_963942505.1. Taxonomy (NCBI): domain Eukaryota; kingdom Metazoa; phylum Arthropoda; class Insecta; order Coleoptera; family Staphylinidae; genus Lordithon; species Lordithon lunulatus. Next base: position 375,307 of record OZ012668.1, read on the forward strand.
GCAACTCTGAAAATGTTGAATTTTCATGTATTTTCTCGGTTTAAACTCGGTAGCGTCTGTATTTAAAAAGCTACAGAGATGGTTTATATATCAAAATGTAAAGTATCTCTGGCCCCACAAATTGAGGCTTAGGCACTTTTCTCTAGCTCTTACCGTTTTCGTGCTACAGCAGTTAGCAGATCTGAAAATGTTGAATTTTCATGTATTTTCTCGGTTTAAACTCGGTAGCGTCTGTATTTAAAAAGCTACAGAGATGGTTTATATATCAAAATGTAAAGTATCTCTGGCCCCACAAATTGAGGCTTAGGCACTTTTCTCTAGCTCTTACCGTTTTCGTGCTACAGCAGTTAGCAGATCTGAAAATGTTGAATTTTCATGTATTTTCTCGGTTTAAACTCGGTAGCGTCTGTATTTAAAAAGCTACAGAGATGGTTTATATATCAAAATGTAAAGTATCTCTGGCCCCACAAATTGAGGCTTAGGCACTTTTCTCTAGCTCTTACCGTTTTCGTGCTACAGCAGTTAGCAGATCTGAAAATGTTGAATTTTCATGTATTTTCTCGGTTTAAACTCGGTAGCGTCTGTATTTAAAAAGCTACAGAGATGGTTTATATATCAAAATGTAAAGTATCTCTGGCCCCACAAATTGAGGCTTAGGCACTTTTCTCTAGCTCTTACCGTTTTCGTGCTACAGCAGTTAGCAGATCTGAAAATGTTGAATTTTCATGTATTTTCTCGGTTTAAACTCGGTAGCGTCTGTATTTAAAAAGCTACAGAGATGGTTTATATATCAAAATGTAAAGTATCTCTGGCCCCACAAATTGAGGCTTAGGCACTTTTCTCTAGCTCTTACCGTTTTCGTGCTACAGCAGTTAGCAGATCTGAAAATGTTGAATTTTCATGTATTTTCTCGGTTTAAACTCGGTAGCGTCTGTATTTAAAAAGCTACAGAGATGGTTTATATATCAAAATGTAAAGTATCTCTGGCCCCACAAATTGAGGCTTAGGCACTTTTCTCTAGCTCTTACCGTTTTCGTGCTACAGCAGTTAGCAGATCTGAAAATGTTGAATTTTCATGTATTTTCTCGGTTTAAACTCGGTAGCGTCTGTATTTAAAAAGCTACAGAGATGGTTTATATATCAAAATGTAAAGTATCTCTGGCCCCACAAATTGAGGCTTAGGCACTTTTCTCTAGCTCTTACCGTTTTCGTGCTACAGCAGTTAGCAGATCTGAAAATGTTGAATTTTCATGTATTTTCTCGGTTTAAACTCGGTAGCGTCTGTATTTAAAAAGCTACAGAGATGGTTTATATATCAAAATGTAAAGTATCTCTGGCCCCACAAATTGAGGCTTAGGCACTTTTCTCTAGCTCTTACCGTTTTCGTGCTACAGCAGTTAGCAGATCTGAAAATGTTGAATTTTCATGTATTTTCTCGGTTTAAACTCGGTAGCGTCTGTATTTAAAAAGCTACAGAGATGGTTTATATATCAAAATGTAAAGTATCTCTGGCCCCACAAATTGAGGCTTAGGCACTTTTCTCTAGCTCTTACCGTTTTCGTGCTACAGCAGTTAGCAGATCTGAAAATGTTGAATTTTCATGTATTTTCTCGGTTTAAACTCGGTAGCGTCTGTATTTAAAAAGCTACAGAGATGGTTTATATATCAAAATGTAAAGTATCTCTGGCCCCACAAATTGAGGCTTAGGCACTTTTCTCTAGCTCTTACCGTTTTCGTGCTACAGCAGTTAGCAGATCTGAAAATGTTGAATTTTCATGTATTTTCTCGGTTTAAACTCGGTAGCGTCTGTATTTAAAAAGCTACAGAGATGGTTTATATATCAAAATGTAAAGTATCTCTGGCCCCACAAATTGAGGCTTAGGCACTTTTCTCTAGCTCTTACCGTTTTCGTGCTACAGCAGTTAGCAGATCTGAAAATGTTGAATTTTCATGTATTTTCTCGGTTTAAACTCGGTAGCGTCTTTATTTAAAAAGCTACAGAGATGGTTTATATATCAAAATGTAAAGTATCTCTGGCCCCACAAATTGAGGCTTAGGCACTTTTCTCTAGCTCTTACCGTTTTCGTGCTACAGCTGTTAGCAACTCTGAAAATGTTGAATTTTCATGTATTTTCTCGGTTTAAACTCGGTAGCGTCTTTATTTAAAAAGCTACAGAGATGGTTTATATATCAAAATGTAGTGTATCTCTGGCCCTACAAATTGAGGCTTAGGCACTTTTCTCTAGCTCTTACCGTTTTCGTGCTACAGCAGTTAGCAGATCTGAAAATGTTGAATTTTCATGTATTTTCTCGGTTTAAACTCGGTAGCGTCTGTATTTAAAAAGCTACAGAGATGGTTTATATATCAAAATGTAAAGTATCTCTGGCCCCACAAATTGAGGCTTAGGCACTTTTCTCTAGCTCTTACCGTTTTCGTGCTACAGCAGTTAGCAGATCTGAAAATGTTGAATTTTCATGTATTTTCTCGGTTTAAACTCGGTAGCGTCTGTATTTAAAAAGCTACAGAGATGGTTTATATATCAAAATGTAAAGTATCTCTGGCCCCACAAATTGAGGCTTAGGCACTTTTCTCTAGCTCTTACCGTTTTCGTGCTACAGCAGTTAGCAGATCTGAACATGTTGAATTTTCATGTATTTTCTCGGTTTAAACTCGGTAGCGTCTTTATTTAAAAAGCTACAGAGATGGTTTATATATCAAAATGTAAAGTATCTCTGGCCCCACAAATTGAGGCTTAGGCACTTTTCTCTAGCTCTTACGGTTTTCGTGCTACAGCAGTTAGCAACTCTGAAAATGTTGAATTTTCATGTATTTTCTCGGTTTAAACTCGGTAGCGTCTTTATTTAAAAAGCTACAGAGATGGTTTATATATCAAAATGTAAAGTATCTCTGGCCCCACAAATTGAGGCTTAGGCACTTTTCTCTAGCTCTTACGGTTTTCGTGCTACATCAGTTAGCAACTCTGAAAATGTTGAATTTTCATGTATTTTCTCAGTTTAAACTCGGTAGCGTCTTTATTTAAAAAGCTACAGAGATGGTTTATATATCAAAATGTAAAGTATCTCTGGCCCCACAAATTGAGGCTTAGGCACTTTTCTCTAGCTCTTACGGTTTTCGTGCTACAGCAGTTAGCAGATCTGAAAATGTTGAATTTTCATGTATTTTCTCGGTTTAAACTCGGTAGCGTCTTTATTTAAAAAGCTACAGAGATGGCTTATATATCAAAATGTAGAGTATCTCTGGCCCTACAAATTGAGGCTTAGGCACTTTTCTCTAGCTCTTACCGTTTTCGTGCTACAGCAGTTAGCAGATCTGAAAATGTTGAATTTTCATGTATTTTCTCGGTTTAAACTCGGTAGCGTCTGTATTTAAAAAGCTACAGAGATGGTTTATATATCAAAATGTAAAGTATCTCTGGCCCCACAAATTGAGGCTTAGGCACTTTTCTCTAGCTCTTACCGTTTTCGTGCTACAGCAGTTAGCAGATCTGAAAATGTTGAATTTTCATGTATTTTCTCGGTTTAAACTCGGTAGCGTCTGTATTTAAAAAGCTACAGAGATGGTTTATATATCAAAATGTAAAGTATCTCTGGCCCCACAAATTGAGGCTTAGGCACTTTTCTCTAGCTCTTACCGTTTTCGTGCTACAGCAGTTAGCAGATCTGAAAATGTTGAATTTTCATGTATTTTCTCGGTTTAAACTCGGTAGCGTCTGTATTTAAAAAGCTACAGAGATGGTTTATATATCAAAATGTAAAGTATCTCTGGCCCCACAAATTGAGGCTTAGGCACTTTTCTCTAGCTCTTACCGTTTTCGTGCTACAGCAGTTAGCAGATCTGAAAATGTTGAATTTTCATGTATTTTCTCGGTTTAAACTCGGTAGCGTCTGTATTTAAAAAGCTACAGAGATGGTTTATATATCAAAATGTAAAGTATCTCTGGCCCCACAAATTGAGGCTTAGGCACTTTTCTCTAGCTCTTACCGTTTTCGTGCTACAGCAGTTAGCAGATCTGAAAATGTTGAATTTTCATGTATTTTCTCGGTTTAAACTCGGTAGCGTCTTTATTTAAAAAGCTACAGAGATGGTTTATATATCAAAATGTAAAGTATCTCTGGCCCCACAAATTGAGGCTTAGGCACTTTTCTCTAGCTCTTACCGTTTTCGTGCTACAGCAGTTAGCAGATCTGAAAATGTTGAATTTTCATGTATTTTCTCGGTTTAAACTCGGTAGCGTCTTTATTTAAAAAGCTACAGAGATGGTTTATATATCAAAATGTAAAGTATCTCTGGCCCCACAAATTGAGGCTTAGGCACTTTTCTCTAGCTCTTACGGTTTTCGTGCTACAGCAGTTAGCAGATCTGAAAATGTTGAATTTTCATGTATTTTCTCGGTTTAAACTCGGTAGCGTCTTTATTTAAAAAGCTACAGAGATGGTTTATATATCAAAACGTAAAGTATCTCTGGCCCTACAAATTGAGGCTTAGGCACTTTTCTCTAACTCTTACCGTTTTCGTGCTACAGCAGTTATCAACTCTGAAAATGTTGAATTTTCATGTATTTTCTCAGTTTAAACTCGGTAGCGTCTTTATTTAAAAAGCTACAGAGATGGTTTATATATCAAAATGTAAAGTATCTCTGGCCCTACAAATTGAGGCTTAGGCACTTTTCTCTAGCTCTTACCGTTGTCGTGCTACAGCAGTTAGCAGATCTGAAAATGTTGAATTTTCATGTATTTTCTCGGTTTAAACTCGGTAGCGTCTTTATTTAAAAAGCTACAGAGATGGTTTATATATCAAAATGTAGAGTATCTCTGGCCCTACAAATTGAGTCTTAGGCACTTTTCTCTAGCTCTTACCGTTTTCGTGCTACAGCAGTTAGCAACTCTGAAAATGTTGAATTTTCTCAGTTTAAACTCGGTAGCGTCTTTATTTAAAAAGCTACAGAGATGGTTTATATATCAAAATGTAGAGTATCTCTGGCCCTACAAATTGAGGCTTAGGCACTTTTCTCTAGCTCTTACCGTTTTCGTGCTACAGTAGTTAGCAACTCTGAAAATGTTGAATTTTCATGTATTTTCTCAGTTTAAACTCGGTAGCGTCTTTATTTAAAAAGCTACAGAGATGGTTTATATATCAAAATGTAGAGTATCTCTGGCCCTACAAATCGAGGCTTAGGCACTTTTCTCTAGCTCTTACCGTTTTCGTGCTACAGTAGTTAGCAACTCTGAAAATGTTGAATTTTCATGTATTTTCTCGGTTTAAACTCGGTAGCGTCTTTATTTAAAAAGCTACAGAGATGGTTTATATATCAAAATGTAGAGTATCTCTGGCCCTACAAATTGAGGCTTAGGCACTTTTCTCTAGCTCTTACCGTTTTCGTGCTACAGCAGTTAGCAGATCTGAAAACGTTGAATTTTTATGTATTTTCTCGGTTTAAACTCGGTAGCGTCTTTATTTAAAAAGCTACAGAGATGGTTTATATATCAAAATGTAAAGTATCTCTGGCCCCACAAATTGAGGCTTAGGCACTTTTCTCTAGCTCTTACGGTTTTCGTGCTACAACAGTTAGCAACTCTGAAAATGTTGAATTTTCATGTATTTTCTCGGTTTAAACTCGGTAGCGTCTTTATTTAAAAAGCTACAGAGATGGTTTATATATCAAAATGTAAAGTATCTCTGGCCCCACAAATTGAGGCTTAGGCACTTTTCTCTAGCTCTTACGGTTTTCGTGCTACAGCAGTTAGCAACTCTGAAAATGTTGAATTTTCATGTATTTTCTCGGTTTAAACTCGGTAGCGTCTTTATTTAAAAAGCTACAGAGATGGTTTATATATCAAAATGTAAAGTATCTCTGGCCCCACAAATTGAGGCTTAGGCACTTTTCTCTAGCTCTTACCGTTTTCGTGCTACAGCAGTTAGCAGATCTGAAAATGTTGAATTTTCATGTATTTTCTCGGTTTAAACTCGGTAGCGTCTTTATTTAAAAAGCTACAGAGATGGTTTATATATCAAAATGTAAAGTATCTCTGGCCCCACAAATTGAGGCTTAGGCACTTTTCTCTAGCTCTTACGGTTTTCGTGCTACAGCAGTTAGCAGATCTGAAAATGTTGAATTTTCATGTATTTTCTCGGTTTAAACTCGGTAGCGTCTTTATTTAAAAAGCTACAGAGATGGTTTATATATCAAAACGTAAAGTATCTCTGGCCCTACAAATTGAGGCTTAGGCACTTTTCTCTAACTCTTACCGTTTTCGTGCTACAGCAGTTATCAACTCTGAAAATGTTGAATTTTCATGTATTTTCTCAGTTTAAACTCGGTAGCGTCTTTATTTAAAAAGCTACAGAGATGGTTTATATATCAAAATGTAAAGTATCTCTGGCCCTACAAATTGAGGCTTAGGCACTTTTCTCTAGCTCTTACCGTTGTCGTGCTACAGCAGTTAGCAGATCTGAAAATGTTGAATTTTCATGTATTTTCTCGGTTTAAACTCGGTAGCGTCTTTATTTAAAAAGCTACAGAGATGGTTTATATATCAAAATGTAGAGTATCTCTGGCCCTACAAATTGAGTCTTAGGCACTTTTCTCTAGCTCTTACCGTTTTCGTGCTACAGCAGTTAGCAACTCTGAAAATGTTGAATTTTCTCAGTTTAAACTCGGTAGCGTCTTTATTTAAAAAGCTACAGAGATGGTTTATATATCAAAATGTAGAGTATCTCTGGCCCTACAAATTGAGGCTTAGGCACTTTTCTCTAGCTCTTACCGTTTTCGTGCTACAGTAGTTAGCAACTCTGAAAATGTTGAATTTTCATGTATTTTCTCAGTTTAAACTCGGTAGCGTCTTTATTTAAAAAGCTACAGAGATGGTTTATATATCAAAATGTAGAGTATCTCTGGCCCTACAAATCGAGGCTTAGGCACTTTTCTCTAGCTCTTACCGTTTTCGTGCTACAGTAGTTAGCAACTCTGAAAATGTTGAATTTTCATGTATTTTCTCGGTTTAAACTCGGTAGCGTCTTTATTTAAAAAGCTACAGAGATGGTTTATATATCAAAATGTAGAGTATCTCTGGCCCTACAAATTGAGGCTTAGGCACTTTTCTCTAGCTCTTACCGTTTTCGTGCTACAGCAGTTAGCAGATCTGAAAACGTTGAATTTTTATGTATTTTCTCGGTTTAAACTCGGTAGCGTCTTTATTTAAAAAGCTACAGAGATGGTTTATATATCAAAATGTAAAGTATCTCTGGCCCCACAAATTGAGGCTTAGGCACTTTTCTCTAGCTCTTACGGTTTTCGTGCTACAACAGTTAGCAACTCTGAAAATGTTGAATTTTCATGTATTTTCTCGGTTTAAACTCGGTAGCGTCTTTATTTAAAAAGCTACAGAGATGGTTTATATATCAAAATGTAAAGTATCTCTGGCCCCACAAATTGAGGCTTAGGCACTTTTCTCTAGCTCTTACGGTTTTCGTGCTACAGCAGTTAGCAACTCTGAAAATGTTGAATTTTCATGTATTTTCTCGGTTTAAACTCGGTAGCGTCTTTATTTAAAAAGCTACAGAGATGGTTTATATATCAAAACGTAAAGTATCTCTGGCCCTACAAATTGAGGCTTAGGCACTTTTCTCTAACTCTTACCGTTTTCGTGCTACAGCAGTTATCAACTCTGAAAATGTTGAATTTTCATGTATTTTCTCAGTTTAAACTCGGTAGCGTCTTTATTTAAAAAGCTACAGAGATGGTTTATATATCAAAATGTAGAGTATCTCTGGCCCTACAAATCGAGGCTTAGGCACTTTTCTCTAGCTCTTACCGTTTTCGTGCTACAGTAGTTAGCAACTCTGAAAATGTTGAATTTTCATGTATTTTCTCGGTTTAAACTCGGTAGCGTCTTTATTTAAAAAGCTACAGAGATGGTTTATATATCAAAATGTAGAGTATCTCTGGCCCTACAAATTGAGGCTTAGGCACTTTTCTCTAGCTCTTACCGTTTTCGTGCTACAGCAGTTAGCAGATCTGAAAACGTTGAATTTTTATGTATTTTCTCGGTTTAAACTCGGTAGCGTCTTTATTTAAAAAGCTACAGAGATGGTTTATATATCAAAATGTAAAGTATCTCTGGCCCCACAAATTGAGGCTTAGGCACTTTTCTCTAGCTCTTACGGTTTTCGTGCTACAACAGTTAGCAACTCTGAAAATGTTGAATTTTCATGTATTTTCTCGGTTTAAACTCGGTAGCGTCTTTATTTAAAAAGCTACAGAGATGGTTTATATATCAAAATGTAAAGTATCTCTGGCCCCACAAATTGAGGCTTAGGCACTTTTCTCTAGCTCTTACGGTTTTCGTGCTACAGCAGTTAGCAACTCTGAAAATGTTGAATTTTCATGTATTTTCTCGGTTTAAACTCGGTAGCGTCTTTATTTAAAAAGCTACAGAGATGGTTTATATATCAAAATGTAAAGTATCTCTGGCCCCACAAATTGAGGCTTAGGCACTTTTCTCTAGCTCTTACGGTTTTCGTGCTACAGCAGTTAGCAGATCTGAAAATGTTGAATTTTCATGTATTTTCTCGGTTTAAACTCGGTAGCGTCTTTATTTAATAAGCTACAGAGATGGTTTATATATCAAAATGTAAAGTATCTCTGGCCCCACAAATTGAGGCTTAGGCACTTTTCTCTAGCTCTTACGGTTTTCGTGCTACATCAGTTAGCAACTCTGAAAATGTTGAATTTTCATGTATTTTCTCAGTTTAAACTCGGTAGCGTCTTTATTTAAAAAGCTACAGAGATGGTTTATATATCAAAATGTAAAGTATCTCTGGCCCCACAAATTGAGGCTTAGGCACTTTTCTCTAGCTCTTACGGTTTTCGTGCTACATCAGTTAGCAACTCTGAAAATGTTGAATTTTCATGTATTTTCTCAGTTTAAACTCGGTAGCGTCTTTATTTAAAAAGCTACAGAGATGGTTTATATATCAAAATGTAAAGTATCTCTGGCCCCACAAATTGAGGCTTAGGCACTTTTCTCTAGCTCTTACGGTTTTCGTGCTACAGCAGTTAGCAGATCTGAAAATGTTGAATTTTCATGTATTTTCTCAGTTTAAACTCGGTAGCGTCTTTATTTAAAAAGCTACAGAGATGATTTATATATCAAAATGTAAAGTATCTCTGGCCCCACAAATTGAGGCTTAGGCACTTTTCTCTAGCTCTTACGGTTTTCGTGCTACAGCGGTTAGCAGATCTAAAAATGTTGAATTTTCATGTATTTTCTCGGTTTAAACTCGGTAGCGTCTTTATTAAAAAAGCTACAGAGATGGTTTTTATATCAAAATGTAGAGTATCTCTGGCCCTACAAATTGAGGCTTAGGCACTTTTCTCTAGCTCTTACCGTTTTCGTGCTACAGCAGTTAGCAGATCTGAAAATGTTGAATTTTCATGTATTTTCTCGGTTTAAACTCGGTAGCGTCTTTATTAAAAAAGCTACAGAGATGGTTTTTATATCAAAATGTAGAGTATCTCTGGCCCTACAAATTGAGGCTTAGGCACTTTTCTCTAGCTCTTACCGTTTTCGTGCTACAGCAGTTAGCAGATCTGAAAATGTTGAATTTTCATGTATTTTCTCGGTTTAAACTCGGTAGCGTCTTTATTTAAAAAGCTACAGAGATGGTTTATATATCAAAATGTAGAGTATCTCTGGCCCTACAAATTGAGTCTTAGGCACTTTTCTCTAGCTCTTACGGTTTTCGTGCTACAGCAGTTAGCAGATCTGAAAATGTTGAATTTTCATGTATTTTCTCGGTTTAAACTCGGTAGCGTCTTTATTAAAAAAGCTACAGAGATGGTTTATATATCAAAATGTAAAGTATCTCTGGCCCCACAAATTGAGGCTTAGGCACTTTTCTCTAGCTCTTACGGTTTTCGTGCTACAGCAGTTAGCAACTCTGAAAATGTTGAATTTTCATGTATTTTCTCGGTTTAAATTCGGTAGCGTCTTTATTTAAAAAGCTACAGAGATGGTTTATATATCAAAATGTAAAGTATCTCTGGCCCCACAAATTGAGGCTTAGGCACTTTTCTCTAGCTCTTACGGTTTTCGTGCTACAGCGGTTAGCAGATCTAAAAATGTTGAATTTTCATGTATTTTCTCGGTTTAAACTCGGTAGCGTCTTTATTAAAAAAGCTACAGAGATGGTTTTTATATCAAAATGTAGAGTATCTCTGGCCCTACAAATTGAGGCTTAGGCACTTTTCTCTAGCTCTTACCGTTTTCGTGCTACAGCAGTTAGCAGATCTGAAAATGTTGAATTTTCATGTATTTTCTCGGTTTAAACTCGGTAGCGTCTTTATTAAAAAAGCTACAGAGATGGTTTTTATATCAAAATGTAGAGTATCTCTGGCCCTACAAATTGAGGCTTAGGCACTTTTCTCTAGCTCTTACCGTTTTCGTGCTACAGCAGTTAGCAGATCTGAAAATGTTGAATTTTCATGTATTTTCTCGGTTTAAACTCGGTAGCGTCTTTATTTAAAAAGCTACAGAGATGGTTTATATATCAAAATGTAAAGTATCTCTGGCCCCACAAATTGAGGCTTAGGCACTTTTCTCTAGCTCTTACGGTTTTCGTGCTACAGCAGTTAGCAGATCTGAAAATGTTGAATTTTCATGTATTTTCTCGGTTTAAACTCGGTAGCGTCTTTATTTAAAAAGCTACAGAGATGGTTTATATATCAAAACGTAAAGTATCTCTGGCCCTACAAATTGAGGCTTAGGCACTTTTCTCTAACTCTTACCGTTTTCGTGCTACAGCAGTTATCAACTCTGAAAATGTTGAATTTTCATGTATTTTCTCAGTTTAAACTCGGTAGCGTCTTTATTTAAAAAGCTACAGAGATGGTTTATATATCAAAATGTAGAGTATCTCTGGCCCTACAAATTGAGGCTTAGGCACTTTTCTCTAGCTCTTACCGTTTTCGTGCTACAGTAGTTAGCAACTCTGAAAATGTTGAATTTTCATGTATTTTCTCAGTTTAAACTCGGTAGCGTCTTTATTTAAAAAGCTACAGAGATGGTTTATATATCAAAATGTAAAGTATCTCTGGCCCTACAAATTGAGGCTTAGGCACTTTTCTCTAGCTCTTACCGTTGTCGTGCTACAGCAGTTAGCAGATCTGAAAATGTTGAATTTTCATGTATTTTCTCGGTTTAAACTCGGTAGCGTCTTTATTTAAAAAGCTACAGAGATGGTTTATATATCAAAATGTAGAGTATCTCTGGCCCTACAAATTGAGTCTTAGGCACTTTTCTCTAGCTCTTACCGTTTTCGTGCTACAGCAGTTAGCAACTCTGAAAATGTTGAATTTTCTCAGTTTAAACTCGGTAGCGTCTTTATTTAAAAAGCTACAGAGATGGTTTATATATCAAAATGTAGAGTATCTCTGGCCCTACAAATTGAGGCTTAGGCACTTTTCTCTAGCTCTTACCGTTTTCGTGCTACATCAGTTAGCAACTCTGAAAATGTTGAATTTTCATGTATTTTCTCAGTTTAAACTCGGTAGCGTCTTTATTTAAAAAGCTACAGAGATGGTTTATATATCAAAATGTAAAGTATCTCTGGCCCTACAAATTGAGGCTTAGGCACTTTTCTCTAGCTCTTACCGTTGTCGTGCTACAGCAGTTAGCAGATCTGAAAATGTTGAATTTTCATGTATTTTCTCGGTTTAAACTCGGTAGCGTCTTTATTTAAAAAGCTACAGAGATGGTTTATATATCAAAATGTAGAGTATCTCTGGCCCTACAAATTGAGGCTTAGGCACTTTTCTCTAGCTCTTACCGTTTTCGTGCTACAGTAGTTAGCAACTCTGAAAATGTTGAATTTTCATGTATTTTCTCGGTTTAAACTCGGTAGCGTCTTTATTTAAAAAGCTACAGAGATGGTTTATATATCAAAATGTAGAGTATCTCTGGCCCTACAAATTGAGGCTTAGGCACTTTTCTCTAGCTCTTACCGTTTTCGTGCTACAGCGGTTAGCAGATCTGAAAATGTTGAATAATCACGTATTAAACTCGGTATCGTCTTTATTTAAAATGCTATAGAGATAAAATATACATACATTACAGCATTTTCTCACACACAAATATACAACCTGGTATTTATGTTTTTAATTGTTGAGATTACAACTATTAACTCCAAAACCGAAACTATGTCTCTTTCATTTTCACCTCAAAGGGCCTTGGCTTTAATCTTTCAACCAAAGAGCAAACGCGGGTATACGTAAGAGGGTGGGTTTATGATCCTTCGTTCGACGTGCATTTCTTAGCGCCCGCGCGACTTGATATTGAGATTCGAAAGGGGAGAGTCCCCACGAAATATTTGGCATTCCCCGTCCAAGTATTCCTCGCTGCAACTATGTCAAGACATCACAAATATGTCAGGACTTCGTCCTTATCATATGCACTTCGCCGCATCGATCGCCGTTTTCCGAAAAGAGTTCGGGCAGTCGCCCATCATCGAAATTGTTGTGTAATTAATAATTCCATAGAGAGACATAAATATGTCAAATTTGATACGAGTTATCAAATAGCCGGTTTATTACATTTTTAATACCGATGACCAGGGCTTTTAACCCTCCGTCACTCGCATACGCGGTTTCAATCGACGTGAACTCCGGTCTCACTGTTATTCGAAACATTTTATGATTCAACAAATTTCATTGAATATTAAATTATTTATATGATTATTATATTTTTTAGGGTCAGTTGGGCCATGGAGCCAGTTTCCCCTACAGTTCTGCGCCGGGCGGGCGGCCAGAGTACGGAATCCCCCAGCGGCCGCATGACGACCCTCTGTCACTGCACCAGGCCCTCGGGCAGGCGGTGGAGGAGGCGCAGGGCGGAATCGACGACAACACCGGCTTCATATCCGATCTACCTCTATTAAAAAGTGAGTACTACTTCTCCCTGCCCTTTCAAACTCAATTAACCGCCCCGCATCAACGAATATGTTTGTCGGGGGCGGTACTGCTGCACGCACACATCTGTTAGGGCGCTGGCTAATTGCCAATTTTATTACAACTAATGGGTCCGAATGGAATTCGTAAACGCTTTAGATGGCAGAGATGATAGGCGCTAATGACCCTAATATTTGCGATTAGACTTTCTAAAAGCGGAACTGGCTAAGTAATGATTCGAAAGGAATCGGCTTGTGTTGTGTTTTCGAGAGTTTTGGGACAGGAAGTTCAAATTTCATACTTTACAAGATAACGACTCGTTTTATATATATTCAAATATCAATTATTTTTCACTTGAGTAGATCTAATTACATCATGAAATTTCTATGTAACATTTTTGTTCGAACCAGCTCTTAAGTTAACAATAATGGGTTTGCAATAATCTGCAACTCTTCCAGTTCTTTAATTATACAATATAAACATTTGATGTGGCCAGTGTAACATGGCTTTATCATACGTAGCATAATAATTCAAAATTTTCACAGTTTTTCAGAGGTTTTGTTTGGAGTTAAGGAAAATACCGCGTGATTCAAGTATTTCTCTTAACCGGCGGAAAAGCCTCAGAACTCAGAGCCCTATATGAATAGAAGTATTTTGTCATTTTGACTAAAATTTTATAAGATACTAATTATATATATTTTTTTTCAGGCATAAAGGGGAAAGACCATAGTGGCGGCTCCATGGTGTCCCCAAGTGATGTATTTTGCTCAGTCCCCGGTCGCCTGTCACTCCTCTCCTCAACCTCAAAGTACAAAGTAACCGTCGGCGAGGTGCAGCGTCGTCTCTCGCCGCCTGAATGCCTGAACGCGTCCCTCCTCGGCGGCGTGCTCCGGCGGGCGAAAAGCAAAAACGGCGGCCGCATCTTACGCGAGAAACTCGAAAAGATCGGCCTCAACCTGCCAGCGGGCCGAAGGAAAGCCGCTAATGTCACCCTACTAACCTCCCTCGTGGAGGGCGAGGCTATACACCTGGCGCGTGACTTCGGCTACGTATGCGAAACCGAGTTCCCTGCCCGTCAAGTCGCCGAGTACCTGCTGCGGCAGCACGGGGAGTCCGTGCGCCGGAAGGAGCTCCTCCAGGCCACCAAGCAGGTGACCAAGGAGCTGATGGATCTGCTCAATCAGGACCGGTCGCCGCTGTGCAATACAAGGCCTCAGATCCTGCTGGACCCCTCGATACAACGCCACCTGACGCACTTTTCGTTGATATCGCACGGGTTCGGCAGTCCTGCCATCGTCGCTGCCCTCACCGCCATACAGAACTTTCTAAGCGAATCACTCAAACACTTGGACAAAGTGTACCCCAACCAGAATGCCCAGGGCCAGCCCATGCTGGTGACGTCGTCGCTCGACAAGGGCAAGCTCGACGACAAAAAGTGATCCTACCGCGACGCGAAGCATTCTCTAAGGATGTACGGTGTTCATTGACATTGTATGTGTTGTGATCCAATCTACTTTCGTAAGAAGACGCTCTCTCCGAAACGTTCGAAACGTTCTGTGTTCGTGGCGTATTATAAATATTATATATATATATACTGTTTAAGACTTTGTTATATAAGTATTATTCCATTTGTTTTTATTGTAATTATCCTGAATATGAAATATATTTTTTTCAACAGTGCCAATAATGTATCTTTCTGTATTATAATAAAAATACACACAAGTTATTTTTTTTCATTCACTTCTTTTATTTTTATACCAATTGCAAACCCCCTAAAGAAATGCGAAAATATCATAAATTTCACGTGATTTCGTCCAAAATTTAAGAATTTTTAAGATTTATGGTAAGAAGGGGGGAGTACAGTGACCATAAATCTTAAAAATTCTTAAATTTTGGACCAATTTTCGTGAAATTCGCTAACATTTTCGCTACTCGGGTTGAAATATTTACAACATTTTCACTTTCTGGTCGAAATTTCACGGAATTTCGGCCAAATTTAAGAAAAATTTAAGATTTATGGTCACCCTACTCCCCCCTTCTTACCATAAATCTTAAAAATCCTTAAATTTTGGACCGATTTTCGTGAAATTCGCCAACACTTTCGCATCTCGGCTTGAAATATTTACAACAATTTCACTTTTTGGTCGAAATTTCACGGAATTTCATCCAAATTTAAGAAAAATTTAAGATTTATGGTCACCCTACTCCCCCCTTCTTACCATAAATCTTAAAAATCCTTAAATTTTGGACCGATTTTCGTAAAATCCGCCAACACTTTCGCATCTCGGGTTGAAATATTTACAATAATTTCACTTTCTGGTCGAAATTTCACGTATTTCGGCCAAAATTTAAGAAAAATTTAAGATTTATGGTCACCCTACTCCCCCCTTCTTACCATAAATCTTAAAAATCCTTAAATTTTGGACCGATTTTCGTGAAATCCGCCAACACTTTCGCATCTCGTGTTGAAATATTTACAACAATTTCACTTTCTGGTCGAAATTTCACGGAATTTCGGCCAAATTTAAGAAAAATTTAAGATTTATGGTCACCCTACTCCCCCCTTCTTACCATAAATCTTAAAAATCCTTAAATTTTGGACCGATTTTCGTGAAATTCGCCAACACTTTCGCATCTCGGCTTGAAATATTTACAACAATTTCACTTTTTGGTCGAAATTTCACGGAATTTCATCCAAATTTAAGAAAAATTTAAGATTTATGGTCACCCTACTCCCCCCTTCTTACCATAAATCTTAAAAATCCTTAAATTTTGGACCGATTTTCGTGAAATCCGCCAACACTTTCGCATCTCGGGTTGAAATATTTACAATAATTTCACTTTCTGGTCGAAATTTCACGTATTTCGGCCAAAATTTAAGAAAAATTTAAGATTTATGGTCACCCTACTCCCCCCTTCTTACCATAAATCTTAAAAATCCTTAAATTTTGAACCGATTTTCGTGAAATTCGCCAACACTTTCGCATCTCGGCTTGAAATATTTATAATTTCACTTTTTGGTCGAAATTTCACGGAATTTCGTCCAAATTTAAGAAAAATTTAAGATTTATGGTCACCCTACTCCCCCCTTCTTACCATAAATCTTAAAAATCCTTAAATTTTGAACCGATTTTCGTGAAATTCGCCAACACTTTCGCATCTCGGCTTGAAATATTTATAATTTCACTTTTTGGTCGAAATTTCACGGAATTTCGTCCAAATTTAAGAAAAATTTAAGATTTATGGTCACCCTACTCCCCCCTTCTTACCATAAATCTTAAAAATCCTTAAATTTTGGACCGATTTTCGTGAAATTCGCCAACACTTTCGCATCTCGGCTTGAAATATTTACAACAATTTCACTTTTTGGTGGAAATTTCACGGAATTTCATCCAAATTTAAGAAAAATTTAAGATTTATGGTCACCCTACTCCCCTCTTCTTACCATAAATCTTAAAAATCCTTAAATTTTGAACCGATTTTCGTGAAATTCGCCAACACTTTCGCATCTCGGCTTGAAATATTTATAATTTCACTTTTTGGTCGAAATTTCACGGAATTTCGTCCAAATTTAAGAAAAATTTAAGATTTATGGTCACCCTACTCCCCCCTTCTTACCATAAATCTTAAAAATCCTTAAATTTTGGACCGATTTTCGTGAAATTCGCCAACACTTTCGCATCTCGGCTTGAAATATTTACAACAATTTCACTTTTTGGTCGAAATTTCACGGAATTTCATCCAAATTTAAGAAAAATTTAAGATTTATGGTCACCCTACTCCCCCCTTCTTACCATAAATCTTAAAAATCCTTAAATTTTGGACCGATTTTCGTGAAATCCGCCAACACTTTCGCATCTCGTGTTGAAATATTTACAACAATTTCACTTTCTGGTCGAAATTTCACGGAATTTCGGCCAAATTTAAGAAAAATTTAAGATTTATGGTCACCGTACTCCCCCCTTCTTACCATAAATCTTAAAAATCCTTAATTTTTGGACCGATTTTCGTGAAATCCGCCAACACTTTCGCATCTCGGGTTGAAATATTTACAATAATTTCACTTTCTGGTCGAAATTTCACGTATTTCGGCCAAAATTTAAGAAAAATTTAAGATTTATGGTCACCCTACTCCCCCCTTCTTACCATAAATCTTAAAAATCCTTAAATTTTGGACCGATTTTCGTGAAATTCGCCAACACTTCTCGCATCTCGTGTTGAATTATTTACAACAATTTCACTTTCTGGTCGAAATTTCACGTATTTCGGCCAAAATTTAAGAAAAATTTAAGATTTATGGTCACCCTACTCCCCCCTTCTTACCATAAATCTTAAAAATCCTTAAATTTTGGACCGATTTTCGTGAAATCCGCCAACACTTTCGCATCTCGTGTTGAAATATTTACAACAATTTCACTTTCTGGTCGAAATTTCAAGGAATTTCGGCCAAATTTAAGAAAAATTTAAGATTTATGGTCACCCTACTCCCCCCTTCTTACCATAAATCTTAAAAATCCTTAAATTTTGGACCGATTCTCGTGAAATTCGCCAACACTTTCGCATCTCGGCTTGAAATATTTACAATAATTTCACTTTCTGGTCGAAATTTCACGTATTTCGGCCAAAATTTAAGAAAAATTTAAGATTTATGGTCACCCTACTCCCCCCTTCTTACCATAAATCTTAAAAATCCTTAAATTTTGGACCGATTTTCGTGAAATCCGCCAACACTTTCGCCTCTCGGGTTGAAATATTTACAATAATTTCAGTTTCTGGTCGAAATTTCACGTATTTCGGCCAAAATTTAAGAAAAATTTAAGATTTATGGTCACCCTACTCTCCCCCCTTCTTACCATAAATCTTAAAAATCCTTAAATTTTGGACCGATTTTCGTGAAATTCGCCAACACTTTCGCATCTCGGGTTGAAACATTTACAATATTTTCACTTTCTGGTCGAAATTTCACGGAATTTCGGCCAAAATTTTAGAAAAATTTAAGATTTATGGTCACCTTACTCCCCCCTTCTTACCGTAAATCTTAAAAATTCTTAAATTTTAGAACAATTACGTGAAATTCGTGACATTTTTGCATCCTGGTCCAACGATAAGCCTCTATTTGTATAACAAATACAGTAACTACTATTGAAAATCACGGATTATATTGATTTGTAACTATCGCTATCATCCCCAAACAGATTCTTGTTGCTACGCAACGACTTTCTATTTCCCCGTCACAAATGTTAAATCGAAACAAATCCGACGCTAATAATCGGCACGAGTATGGCAAGCAGCAGCAACAAAAACACTAATTTAACCCTGAGGAAGCAAACGCACCTGTATTTACAGGACAGAAAAATTAAAATCTTCGTAAGTAAATCACAAAGAATTAACAACAACCGCAATATTTCCTTTTGCAGCCCGAAATTTGTTCAATCGAGCACCTAACAATGATTTGTCTACACAACAATTTGCTCGCTAAAATAGAGCCAAGCCTAAACGCGGCTGTGAATTTAGAATGCTTGTATTTACAACACAACGCTATCAAGATAATTGAAAATGTATCCAAACTGAAACGACTGAAGAAACTACATTTAGGATACAATGAGATCAGTGTGGTTGAGAATATAGAAGATTTGGATCATTTAGAGGAACTATATGTTGAGCGACAACGTGGAGAACCTTTGTGTTTCGATCCAAGAAGTATAAATGGTATAGCGGTAAGTAATAATAGGCTTAGTAATTTTTTCATCTACATGTAGACCCTAAATTTCATTATGAAATTTCCAAAATAAGAATACATTCTTGAGCTCTTGAAAACACTTATTTTGCACTGTATAGGGAGATAGAGGGTTGCGGTTCGTTGCATTCGTTGTAGCTCGGTGTTTTCTAATCAGGGAGTTATAATAGTTGAGGAAGCCCCGCTATATGTTGCTTGGTTGAAGGAAATTGATGTAAATCGACGTACCCAGTTACATTTTGATTTATGAATAAATTGATTTCAAGTCTGTAACTCTGTCGATTTACATAAATACCAAACGCAAAATGTTCTTCTTCTCAAAATAATTCAAATGTGACTACGCAACTTTCATTCAAACATACAATTACACACAAACAGTACTATATTTTATATTTTTCTTTCCTTTGCTTCATGAAATTCCTGGTAGATGCCATATAATGCACAATGTTCCTGGCAGGCGCCATCTGTCATAAAATGTATCAACTGCCTGGCATCACAAAATGAACGCCATCTGTTATGATATGATTAAATTGCAATCATTTTGCATAGATGCCGCTCGCGATTTAGTGACGCCACCTGGCATTAAATAGGTGAACCACAAGTTTATAACATTCATTAAAGATGACGCTATTGTCAATCAACAGCTATCTGCCATAAAATGTTGAGAGCTACGCTGTCTTTTTGAAATCGTCTTTATTGCAGAATTCATTACAAATTTTGAATGTTTCTCACAACAACATTAAATCTTCATTGAGGCAACTGCAGCCTTTAGAATTGATTAGAGTATTTGATGCATCTTACAACAAAATTGAATGTATGGACAATATCTTGGACACCATTCAGTATTGGTATTACCTTTTTGATGCCACATTTGTTGGAAATCCAGTTGCAAAGAAACATTTGTATAGGGAGAATATTATTGGCTCAACTGTCAGATTGGGTAAGTAAGTATGAACTGGGAGATTTAAAAACCAACAAAATTGGTTTGAGATTTCAATTTGATTTTACACGGAAAATAAAAAGTAATTTTAATCCACTCTGGGTGTTATATTGTTATAGAAATTCTTGACAAGAAACCTATTAATGAGATGACTAGATGTTTCATAAGAAGGCTGGATTATGAAAAGAAGAACAATAGACAGCAGACCAATGTAAATCTTCCTGATGTTTACCCAGGTATAAATATTTCTGGCACTATTGCGAATTATGCAATTTTTATATGGGGCTACTAAAACAATTATTTCAGACTTGCCAAAAAATTTCCCGCATCCTCTTCAAAAAGCCGTTTCGCACTCGTTGCTAAATACAAGCCTGTCGAATCATGATGGAGCCAAACATATCCCATGGAATGCATGTAAGGCTATCAAAACATTCAAATGTAGCATTAATTGAATCCAATGTTTATCTTCCAGTACCTGTTACGCTTAAAAAGCATCAAAAACAGAAGGCAGATGTGCGGCCACAGCGCAACTTCAACGAATATTTCCAGTAGTATGTTATAAATGAACCACTAGATTATTTTTATAAACATACTTATTTATTAAATAAAACTTTTTATAAAACAAAACTATTACATAGTTGTGAAATAAAACCGAACACGACGGAAAGATTAGGGTTAGTTAAAAAAAATGAGAAGGAGAAACGCCACAAATAAGCGTTAATAATCTGTTTAGAATTGTGCACGCGGAATTTTGGTTTCACATTGAAAACACCGAATCAGAGAAATTATTGTCTCAGGCTGCTAACAAAACCAATTATGTTTGTTTGTTTTTTCTAAGGAATGTAAAAGCCTGCGATTTAAATATATAATTTCTTATTATTAAATAGTTTTTTTTCAATATTTTTGAACACATGTGAATTTGCGTTTTTAAAGTAGCGTCAAGGATGGACTACTTTGTTGATTGTTAACATTTCAATTAGTTTGGTGTATCGAAATTACTTATTTTGACAAAATTCTGTTTAGTTAAGTTTGTGCAAAGGAAATATATGAAACATTTTAAATAGTAATAGTTTAATCTATTTCCCTTTCAGAATATTAATTTCTATATAGTAGATGCCACAACATTTTAATGTTTCTGCAACCAGTTCAAACTACATTAAAATGATGTCAAAATCATTAGCAATTTAATGTTAGAAGTATCATTTTTGTGGCCAGTACTACAGTTTAACATTACAAATCAACAATCGTAGTCCATCATTTGCTGTTATAGAGATTCTCATTTTTCTTAGTCATTGCTTAAAATTTAAATTTCTCATAGCACTATTATATTACATCTTATTAAATAAGCACCTCGTCAAAGAGTACATTTATGTATAATAATATATTATCTATATATATTTTTTTAAATATTTATATAAATACTTTTTTTTCAGAAACAAAGCTGCCTTTTGTTAAACATAAAAGTAGTGTTAAACACGTGTGAGTATTTTTTTTAGCCTTTTTTCTTTTTTTTTTGAGTACTTAATGTAAAGGGGACCGCACACCAACCTTAAAAATTAAATGCAATTTTCGCCTCGCACATAAAGCACACTGATATACAGATACATGGTTTTGTAAATTAAATACTAAGAGAAGAATATTTTTATAATATAAATTGTGTACTGGAAGAAGGCGTAAAAGTGTCAAACGTAAAAGCGATATTTAAAGAGAGCGTCATTTCTGATTGTGGAAATTATCTACCGAATTTACGGTTGTTGCTGTTGTTGTTGCTGCTGCTGTTGCGCGGCTTGCTGCTGGATTTCGATTTTCTCCACTGTCATGTCTGGATTCATTGCTGTCGCTTCTTGAATGGCTTCCGCGAGGGCGCGATCGTGGTCGATTGGATCACCGTCGGATTGGATTGTTATTTTTTGTTCTACACGCGTTTCTACGACGCCATCTTTTTCAGTTTTGTACTATTTTGAGAAGATTATTAATTATTATTACTACCTTATTGAATTTTCTATTAATTAAACCAATGAAATTGATTGAATTGATATTGCGTAGTGTCCAGTATGCGGCGATAGATAGTGTTACTGTTGTTCACTGTATTGATTAAGTATAAAACTATATAATATTGTTAGCATTTTATACTTACTGTGATGGTTTCCACAGTACGTGTTTTTGAAGAAATCGTCTGTGAGCTTACAATCTCACCAGTGGCTGAATAAGAGCCATCCTCAGATTGCAGTTGAACTTTTCTGGCTTCTGTAGCCACAACAGGCACATTGGTGGTACTGGTTCGTGTAATTGTTGGATCCCCAGCATATACAATGCTTTCTGTTTGCACTATACACTCGGGATTGGTCTGTAAATGTAAACGTCAGTCAGAATTATATCAATCAAACTACATATTTTAATAGTCCCTCATCATGCAAAAAGCACCTACCTTATGGAAAACACTATCGTAATAGGGATGATTAGGATCATCAGGCGGATCGATCGGAGTACCCGAATCGCCGGAGCTGGTCGAACTAACGCTACCTCTGCGTCCGAGCTAGAAACATGCCGAGGCACAGCCATGCACAATACAAGTTAGCAAAACCAAACAATGCAAAAAAAACTATTAAAATAATATGAATAATGCAAAACTAAAAATAAATAATACCGATTTCAATTAAAATAATAATCTAAAATTACTCCTACGAGTAAATAAACTCATTGTAACCACCTTCGAATTTAACTGTAAACGGTACAATTTTTGTAACTGAAATTGAAAAAATAAAATAAAGCAAAAATTCGAACCTGATCGCCACCGACAACAGTGCTAGTAGTTTTAACCTCCTGCGTAACAGTGCGCTGTTCCTGTCGGGTCGCACTGGACGTCATCGAGTGCGCCACAGTTTTTTCCTCAAGCTGTTGCGTGCGCGCATTCGTGCCCAAGTCCTCGTGGGTTGTGGCCGTTCGCGTCGTGACGGCCCGCGCCGTCACGAAAGGCGATTTGCCATCCTCGGATGGCACATCGGCCTTTGCAAAATAAAAGAAATTATAACAAAGTCCCGGAAACCAAAAAAATAATAAGCTGGGTTAGTACTAACTAGGTTGTTTAGTAACTGCAGTACTTAATTTGCATTGTTGTTAAGAGCACAATAAACAACATTAGTAAGTAATATTAATAATTGAATTTAAGTTAAAATTTTTTTATAAATTTGGTTATATTATAATTGAATGTTAATTAATATGCAAAAACATCTCATCTATAAGTTGTATCTCATATTAAAACAAAAACATATGTTATGGCTGTTAGTCTCCTATTATATGACACTGAAGATGTTCAATTTAGTAGTTTTTAACACTGAAAACTTTGATATGATCACGCACAGATTATTGTTAGTCCAAATAAGTATCATTGTCTTTACCTTATTGACTTGCGTTGAGAAAATGACCTCGCCCGTTCTGCCATCCTCCACCTTCTCCTCGATATTCTGCGTAACACCATCACGGTCCTTCGTAACGATCTGTTTAGTGGTCGTTTTAACAACAACCGGTCCGCCTAGTTTACTTCCTCTTGACACATTCAAATCAGCAACTCCCTTCAAACTATCCGCGCCATACTCATTCAAATCATCATCACTGGACTCGTCCGATCCATAAGTTTCTACACGTACTTTAGTATCCTTCAAATCGCCAAAATGGGATGGATCGATTTGCGCGTAATTAATAATAAGTTTGCCCGTAACAGGATCGGTACGTGCAGTTTCCGGATCGATATTACCCGTTTGCGGATCAATATTACCCCATTCCGTATGGATTTTGCCTGTTACCGGATCTACTTCGCCGGAAAGTGTTAGAACTTGTGTTACTTTCGTATTAGCGCTTTTCACCAGAGGGTCGTTCGGGTCGACTTGCACGACCTTACCGGTTACTGGATCGACCATGCTGTACATATAGACGGTTTGTGTGGAGACTTTAATGATGCGGCCGGTTTTTTCATCAAACTCGCAGTCTTTCGGATCAATTTCATTCGGGGTGCCCATGGTGCTGATTAGGTAAATGCGGACGATTACGATTTTGCCCGTTTTAGGGTCGATTTTACCGTATTTCGTGTACACTTCGCCGCTTTTGGGGTCGATTTCGCTTATGGCGTAGAGTGGTGCGCCGCTGTCGTCGAGTTGGGTGGTTTTATTGAAGATTTGATTGGTTTCTGGGTCTATTACGGCAATGGACGGTTCGAATTTCGATTGTTTGGAGACTAAACCGGTTTTAGGGTCCAAGTAACCGTAGATGGTTATAATGTAGCCTGTAATAGGGTCGATTTGACCGGATGAATACACCTCCCGTTTTGTAATAGGATCGTATGTTTCATATGTCCATACTTGCGATGATTTAGGATCAATTTTAACATTTTTGGTGCTAATTGCAGCAAGTTGCCCATCTGTACCAACAACTGGTTGCGATATTAAAACCGAAATAAGTCTTCCATAGTTAGGATCATGTTTACCCGTCTTAGGGTTAGTAAATCCACCCTTAAATAATAATTGTCCAGTTTGTGGATCCACTATACCCTTTTTAATATCCTGTTTTCCACTTTTAGGATCAGTAAATGTAAGTGTAGCATTAATTGGATCGATTTGTCCATATTTAGTATCAACCGTATGTGTTACAGGGTTATACAAACCAGTTGAAATATCAGCCACAGGGTTCTTAGTATCCATTACATTCTTCTTAGCATCAACTTTACCCATGAAAGAAATTATTTGCACGGTTGGTTCAAGCTCATTACCGATTTTAATCATCTGTCCTAAATCCTCATTAGTATGACCCGTTTTAGGATCCACAACTCCTGTCTTAATTATAATCGAACCCTCTGCATCTATTACAATCGGATGTGTTATTTCCTTACCAGTTTGCGGGTCTTTGGTGGTAATTTGAAGACGTTTAATGTTGATTACTCCATACTTTGTAACTATATCACCTGTCGCCGAGTTAGTTTTGGCTTTAGTTGATTCCATCTGTCCCGATGATGTATCCAATTGTCCGGTTGTGGGGTCAACCTTAGCAGTTATTGTAGTCACCTCAACAATAGGATCCTCTTGTCCGGATATAGTAACAATTTGTCCCATTGTGTTATCAATTTTACCACTTTTAGGATCAGCCACGTTATCAGAAATAATAATCTGCCCAGTGTTTTCATTTAATAGGGCTGATTTAGCATCAACCTTCCCAGTTTTCTGGTTATTAATAATCAGTTTATTGTTTTTCGGATCCAAAAGCCCGTATTTGGTTTCAATTAATCCAGTTTCCGGGTTCAAATAACCAGTACTTTCCTCAATCACACCCTTCTCAGGATCTAATTTACCTGTTTTAGGATCTATTTTAGTGGTAATTACAGTGATTTTAATCACCCTCTTCTTGGGAGCAGGTGGAGGCGTTGTTGGGTCTTGCGCTCTTTTAAGTCCAACCACCGTAAAGACTTGTCCGGCACTTGCAGGATCTACTTTACCGGTTTTAGGGTCAACCACTTTAGTACCGGATGCATAAATATGTCCGGTTGTTGGATCAACCTTACCTTCAACAACTTCAGTCTGTCCCGTAATGGGATCACGTGTTACAATGGAACCCGTTTTTGGATCCAACATACCATACTTGGTTTCAATTAGACCTGTATTCGGGTCCAAAATACCTGTTAAATGCTCTTCAACAGCATTATCAACATCAATTTGATTGGTTTTAGGGTCCTTTCGATATGTAATTACCATAATTTTAACAATTCTATGTTTTGGAACAACCACCGGCGACGCTAATTGTTTAACAGGCGATGTTCGTCGAATTGGTGGCGCTGGTTTTGCAACAACCGGTTTAGCAACGACTGGTGGAGTTGGTTTAACTTCTTTAACAGGTGAAACTGGTTTAACAGGCGTAACTGGTTTAACAGGCGTAACTGGTTTAACAGGTGTAACCGGTTTAACAACGGGTTTAACCTCCTCAATTTCAATAGGGCTTTTCATTGTGGGCTGTTGTGCTGCCACACTATCCACCAATGGTTCGGTTAAATGCACGGACATAGCTCTTCCAAAATGCCCATCAACCTTTCCACTTTTTGGATTAACGAATCCACCTTTGAAAACTAATTCACCCGTATTGGGTTCAGTTTGTCCGTGTCGCACGTCTGGTTTACCCGTTTTCGGATCAATCACCATAAGTGTTTCCGCAATTGGATCCAACACGCCGTACTTTGTGTAAATTACATTTTTGTTGGGATCATAAAGTCCAACTGATGTATCTGGAGTGCCCGCATGTTTCGCATCAATTGAACCCTTTTTACCATCTAGCTTGCCCACGTATGTGCTTACTTGTACTTCCGGATCAACCTCCGAGCCGATTTTAATTAATTGTACCAAATCGCGATCGATTTTACCTGTAGCCGGATCAATAACATCCTTATCGATTATCATATTATCATCCGCATCTACCCTAATAACCCTATCCATAAATTCACCCGTTTTAGGATGTTTACTAACAATTCCCATACGTTTCAAATCGATCGTACCGATTTTTGTAATGATTTCCCCTGTTTGCGGGTCGATTTTACCATTTGTAATCTCCGGGCGACCATTTGCAACATCAATCACACCCGTTTGTGGGTTCTTACGAGCTGTAATTGTAGTTACAACCACCACAGGGTTTTTAGGATCAACCACATTCATCACTTGCGAGTAATTTGGATCGATTTTACCCGTTTTTGGGTCAACCACATTTGAGTTAATAAATATTTGTCCTGTAGCCTCATTAATATCAATTGGAGCTACAACTGGTTTTCCTTTCGAGTCCAACTGTACGATTTTTTTGTTAGCCCCATCGATTTTACCGTATTTCGTTTCAATCACGCCTGTTAGGGGATCTATAACGCCTGTAAGTTTTTCCACGGTACCCTTTTCGGTTTCAATCTTGCCAGTTTTAGGGTCTTTCTTGGCTGTAATCACTAGGATTTTAACTAGGCGTTTTTTGGGTACTGGATGAGTTTTAAGCGCATTGGGTACAACTGTAGTAGCTTTAGCAGGGGTTTCATCAACAACTATAACAACCTGTCCGGATGTTTCATCTTTCACACCAGTTTTAGCATCAATAACAGGTAAATGCAATTGACCATTGTTTTTATCAAAAGTACCCTGTAGTGTTTCGGTTTTACCCGTAGTAGGGTTTGTGATCACTACAGTACCCTTTTCAGGATCAATTAATCCGTATTTTGAATCAATCAGTCCTTCATCATTCTTCACACCGACTGTTTGATCAACTGCACCACTTTCCACATTTAATACACCTGTTTTGGGATCCTTTTTACAGGTTATTATCATTAGTTTAACAATTTTGCCACCTTTGGTTTTAGCGGGGACAATCGGTTGTTCTTTAATACCAGCAATTTTCACTTTAAGACACCTTCCTAAACCGCTATCAACCTTTCCGGTTTTAGCACTGTGCACTCCTTTGAATAACAATTGACCTGTTGCAGGATCTACAACGCCCTGTTTGGTTTCGCATTTCCCGCTTTTTGGATCCAAATACATTAAAGTTTCATTAACAGGATCCAAAACGCCGTATTTTGTATAAATCCTTCCGCTATTAGCATCATATAATCCAGTTGATTCCTCCACAACAGCCCCTTTAGGCTCTAAACCCTTTTTACTATCAATTTTACCAACTGTTGAAACAATAACCACCTCTTGATCAATCTCGGAACCAATTTGTAAAATCTGGCTTAAATCCTCATCAACCTTACCACTTTTAGGGTCCTTCACCCCCGTTAAAACAATAATATTATCTGATGCATCCAATTGTATATCTCTTTCACCTTCACTGGATGAAATCCTCTTGTTTTTGACATCAATTGTCCCGTATTTCGTTACAATATTACCAGTTTTCACATCAATTAGCCCGTTTGAAACCTCTTTATGTGCTTTGCTCGGATCCACCTGTCCTCGTTTAGCAGTGACGGATGTAACGGGTATAACACCTCCAACATTTTCACCTATTGCAAAAACTTGCCCCAAATGCGCATCAACTTTTCCAGTTTTAGCATCAACAACGCCGTCGTTTACAATAATTTGATCACCTTCCACAACAACGCCACGTACATTACTCTTATTCACGATTTTAGCGTTTTGTGGGTCTATTAAACCGTATTTCGTTGCTATTTGTCCAGTTGTTGGATCTAAAATAGCATCCAAGTCTTCAGCTACACCCTTATCAGCTTCAATGCGGCCCGTTTTAGGATCTTTTTTAGCGGTGAACACCTTGATTTTAATAATGCGTTTCTTGGGTACTGAATGACCCGTTTCGGTTACAGCAATTATTTGTCCTAAATTTCCGTCGCGTTTGCCCGTTTTTGGATCAATTACAGCTCCGTAACTAACAACAATTTGTTTGGTGATGGGATCTATATGGCCTTGAAGTACTTCTTTTTGACCGTTGGCAGGGTCGGTGATGATAATGGTGCCGTTTGATGGGTCAATTAAGCCGTATTTTGAGTCGATTAGGTTGTTGGTGCTGTTTTGTTTGGCTGTGCTTATATCCAGGTCACAGTTGTCTGGATCTATTTTACCGGTTTTTGGGTCTTTTTTGCCGGTTAATACGAATAATTTAACCGGTTTAGTTTGGGCGGATGTGGCTACCATTACAGGGGCTTGTTTAGGGTATTGTTCTCCTTCGATGAAAGCAGCACTGTCTACTTTAGGGTCTTTAAACGGTTGCGCTCTTAGTGCACTGGGTGATAGCTCTCTGCTTTTAGCTCGGACCTGATCGTCTTCTCCAGGTGCGTAATTGAAGGCTAGACCAGTAGCGCGTTTTGTGGTGGGTGATTGTTGATTATCGGGGTCACTTGATGGACTTCTTGGTCCTTCATATGAGAATCCACGTGTGTATGGTTTTCGGGGCGTTTCTTGCTCTTCGGCTGTTGTTTCATAGTTATAAGGTTTTGTGTGGCTTGCCAATTTGGGCGAATTGGGATCGCTGGTGGCCACAGGCACCGCCTCTTCCACCTTCAACGGTTTTTCTTTCTCTTTCTTATCCTTCGGAGACTTTTCACGTTTCGAGCCGAATGAAAGAAAACCGGGACTCTACATATGTGTAAAACGCCATGCAAGAAAAGAAAAAAAAAGAAAATACATATAACATGCAGTACTAAATAATTAAAATATAACTAGATTTTAAGATAGTCGTCATAACAATGTTCAAGCTACATATATCATTGGCTAATAAAACACTCGAAAATCTAGGGAAAAAATGAGCTAGAAGAGCATCTTGTCAAAATTCATCATACATCTGTTTATCTAGAGTCTAGAAGATCAATGACTTCGATAACAAAGCTATAATAGGTGAACATTTTCGGTTTCTGTTAAATATACAAACTAGTTTTCCCCGAGCCCTACCACAATTTTACGCCAAATCCTGTTTATATTGTTCCGAAGTTTTCGATTTTAAAGAGAAAAATAAAATCATTTATTTCTGACGTTTTCGTTGTTTTTTTTTTCGTATAAAATGTGGTATATGCATTGATTAATCATCACGATTAATAGTCATGATTAATCAATGGTATATGGGAGTGTATTATTACATTTGATATTACATCTAAAAGTTATGTTGCTAGAACAAAATGTATATAACAGCAATCAGAATAATAAAATAAATAATTTTATAAAATACGAACAAATCTATACGTTACAACTAAATGAACTATTTTAGTCAAATCTCTACTGAATATTGTGTTTTTCCTTACCTTGGATTTCTCCTTTTTGGGCGATTTCTCATTGTCAGCGCTTGAGTTTAGTTGTGATTCGGTGTCAGTGCCATTCTGCTCGACAGGGGCATTGTTATCGCGATTCTCTTTATCCTTGTCGTCCTCCTTCTCTTTCTTCTTAAACAAACCGCCAGCGGGAAGAACAGCAACGCCGCCAACAGGTTTCTACGCATGAATATATAAATTAGTCAAGTATAACTAAAGAATTATATAGAAGAAAATAAATAGAAAAAAAAACGAATAAAATTCATTGAGAATAATTTTACAATTACGTGTAAACAGGGTGATCGGAAAATATCGGCATAACAGACCAGAAGGGGGCTATTCTGTAAACTGAGACTGATCTGTTACCCATGGCAACCAAATAACAGTTGGTATGCCCCACGGTGTGCAAACATTGGTGTAATACTGCCTTATGTCAAATATTTGTCAAAAATAACGTTAAGATAGTGAAATAGGTTATTTTCCTACCACCCTTGGCAAATTTATTACATAGGAATATGTAATAAGTTGATTTGATTAAAGTTAGTTTATATTATCTTGAAAAACGAGCCATTTTACACTTTTTTGTTGTTGATATTAAGGGATACTGTGGATATTTCTTCTTCATTTTTGTAACATGGATTAATGGTATCACTGTATAATTGTTGAAGACGTAATTGTAAAATTAAATAGAAACGAGCATATCATGAAAACTATAACTGAGAACTATTCACTGAATGTTTTAAACCATTTTCACAAATATAATATACAGAGTGATTAATTGATCGCGCCTAAATTAAAGTAATATATTATGTTTTCATAAACTCGCACGCCGTTTCTATCATCAAATATATAACTAATTCGTTAAATTATGCCTCGATTATATAAATCTCGAAATAATTTCCAATCCGTAATTCAAGCCTCAATTTTGACAACTTTGACACATAATGCGACGTTGCCATACAAAAATAGAGGTAAAGTTAGAACCAATTTATGCAACATTTAATAATATAATCACGGGTTATGATTACGTTGCCCTTTATACAACGGAGCCATAGATATATTATTGTATTTAGTATATTAACTCGAACAAACCACTCTGTATAGTAATAAAAATAGCACAAGCGAATATCACATGACAAGAAACACAAATAAAAAAGCAGGCGTTCTTTGTAGCAGTAGCAACCACAACTGAGGCTAGAGAAAATGTCTAACTAAGAAAATACAAAAAACAGCACGCTACAAAACAGACGGTAGAAAATTACACCAGGCAAATTGTTTATCACAAAAAGAGCAATATTTATAGTGTAGAAGCGTTATTTATTTTCAAGCCACCTTCTGCAATTTGTCAGCATCGTAGACACCCTCCACCGAACTCGTCGAGCTTATGGAAGCGGTACCAGCACTGCCTCTCCTAGCCAGCTATTGCACATATAGTGGGGGGCAATGATGATTTAGATATATAAATGAATTTTAGACATTTAAAAGAAAAATATTACAGAGCTATGTACTGACACATGAATATATATAACCAATTTTGTTTCAAATAATTTCAGTTTTAAATTATTGAAATTTGTTATAAATATTTAGTACACCAAAACAATTGAATTTGTTATTAAAAGTATTAATTGCGAGGTTATAGCTCAGTAGAACAAGGTAAAAGTTGCAACTAACCTTATCTTTTTCCTTCTTATCCTTTTCTTTCTTCTCCTTTGGTGATTTCGTTTTGGCAGGACTTTGGTTATCTATGTCCGGTATGTGTTCCGGCGGGTGTGACATCGTGTGCCGCTTATTGGCCTCGTTGTAGTCATCTTCCGGGACGGTTCCTCCCAATGCTATGAGGTCAAAATAAATCAAACATTTCTTAACAAATTAACAAATTAACAAAAAAAAACGGCGAGGTGTCATTTTAAATCAATAGAAAATTCAATATTTCTTCTTAGAAGTTAATAATGTGTTTCTTACTAAATTACATTGACATTTTTGACAATATTTGACGATATTTTATTATATTTGGCGATATTTGACAATATTTTTCTTTTTGTTTAATATTAATTTTCATTCGTTTCTGCGTAATCTAATTTTAAACTATATGCTATTAGGGAACTATTGTTTTTAAATGACACCTCTTGTTGGCCCTATATAAACGCCTGAATCCTTCTTCACTAGCTAATCAGATTTAGATTTCATCATTATTACAATAATGAATTTACACTTAAGATGGGGTTATACTGACATAAAATAAATAAGAATTCAATTTCAGTGGACTATTCTCCATAACTTATAGCTTATATATAGTTTATAGAGTAGAAAAATTATGTTTTTCACTTACGGTCCATGCTGCGAGACGCTAATCGCCTCCCCGACAAAGACCTCTCGAACTGTGGCGCAGGCCTCTCAATCGGCGTCTTCTTGGTCTCATAATGCGTCCTGCCCGAGTATCGAAACTTGGAGCCCAACCTCGGAAACAGCGACGACTTCTGATTCGCCTCGGGCGACATAAGTCGGAAGAACGTGTGATGCTCTACACAAGTCTTCCACAGCTTCTTAGCAGCGCGATGATTCGCAAGCTTAAAACCGATCGTCGACTCGAACTGTTCGAACTCGCCGGGCCGGATTTTAATATAGAAATTGTGTCGTTTGTAGCTAATTTTCAATATTTTCGGCCATGCGAATCGGTTGATTCGGAGCCGGTCGCGGTACACTAGAAGCCCGGACGCGCACACACCGAGCATTATGTCGACACCTTCAGAGTCTTTAGCCGGGTGGAGGTCTACGCCGTACATGGCGAGTTTCTTCGCGTTTTCTAAGTAGTGCAGCTCGGCTTCTGCAGGCGTTTGGCCTCTGTAAGAAAAATTGTAAAGAATATATTTCCCGCGTATAAATTATTTCGGTTATATGTTCGTTAGATGGCGCCATATTCGAAAACCAAAAGGTGTTTTAGAGAAAATAAATTTAGATATTTATGGGCAATTTAAGCTACTCTTCATAGGATAACACTCTTCTTGGAATGGTTTCAACAATATACAACGTCTGTATCCATTGAAAAAAGTATGCAAGCGAAGGTGGGGTGGGCGGTTGGCCCCCACGAACCAAACTATCCCCCTCCACTATTTCAAGTAACTTGAACTATGCACTACATTGTTTCTCACATATATTTTTTTAATTCGTCTTAAATTAATAAATGAAATTAATTGAATCATAGAAAATAACAGATAACAATGTAGTGCATATAATTGAAGACTGCAGATGTATATATGAATGAATCTGTATTTAAATATTGTCCATCGGTATACCGTAATTTGGTAGACCTGCTAAAGGTATGCCCGCCTTAAGACGTTGGGCATAGAAGCTATAAAATATTTAAATATATCGTTATATATAATTAAGACTGGCCCGTCTTGAGGCGGAACATTAGAGGGACTAATTAAATTTCTAATAGTTATTGAAGTCTTACTTATGTGTTCGGTGTAATTCGATGACTTTGTCCTGCAGCTCCTGCGTTTGATTCGGTGCGAATTTGAACTCTTTCAGGTAGGTGCGGCCCATAACGTCTGGTTCGTAGTCGCCCATTTCGGATTGGACCAAATACGAGCCCAATAGGGCATGTGTTACAAACGAGCAGGGCAGGCGATTGTTTAAGATGTCGTTGCGGATTTGCAGGCAAAGCTGGTAGCGGGTGATGTCCTCTTGCAGCTGAGCAGGGTCCGGGGGGTAGAATTTCACTTCGAAATTGAATTTCCATGGCTCATCTAATAAACAAAAATATTTATTATTAGGGAATTTTTTCGTCAAACTAGTTATCGAAATATGTCGGAAAGTGGTGTATGGACTGTAATTACAATAAAATAATGTGAACCAAATTAGTTCCTTGATTTTAGAACTAATCACAAGTAGATAAAACGTGAAAATCACTTTACTTAATTTCAGTCTTTATTATTAGGTTCGGTTGTATGAAATAATAATATTTTCTATTATAAATACATACTCTTCATAAATTTGACAATTTTCTTCTCAAGGTCCAACCAATTCCTCGGGTCGTGTCGATCGGCATACACCAAGCCAAAGTAATCCTTCTCGATGAGGTTTATTGCTTCGCAAACTTTGCTTAGCAGATCGTGGCCTTTGGCTTTTCTCTGCGAAAAAAAAGAGTTGTGCAGATGTAGTTATTAATATATACACCAAACTTCTACTATTAATTATTGAAAGTACAATGTTGCGTCTGATTTTAACAGGAATATATGTCTTAAAGGCAAGTGTTCAATAAGAAATACCATCTATTGATTGAGACTGCAATCTATGAATATATTTTTCGTATTTTTAATGAATAAAAATCTGAATTCAGCTCAGTATCCTAGTGGTTATTGTTCTGAGCTTCTCCCTTTACCGGTGGAAAAGCTTCACGGCTGATAGTTCTATATTGATAGAAGTGTTTACTTACCAAATACAGCACAGCTGTATAAGTAACGTATTTTTTTTTTTAATCGGAGCGCGGTCAGCATTTTTGTCGTGGTTTATTTATTTATTTTTAGAAAGGCAGAAAATAATATTTACTTTTTTCACATACCTCAATCGAAATCTCCAAAACATTGCCATCCAACATCATTATCTGTGCCATTGCATTGCCAACGCGTGGCGCGTTGGGCTTACCCTTGGCGGGTGATGTATTTTCCTTGTCCGCCACCATTTTCTTCTCTTCGGGCATTCTTGCCTAATCTGAAATTAGAATTACACACATTAAAACGTTTGATGTCTGATTGTTTGAGGTTTGGTGTTATTTTAAGTTTTAAGTTTTGGGTTTGTCTGTTTGTAATCTAGATTATTAAACAGATAGAATCCAGACAATGTATGACAATTTGTTTTGAAACTGAAGAACTCTAGGAAGAAATATTTCAAAAGTTCCGTACATCAGGTAATCAATTTTAAAAATTATTAACATATAATGATATATGTTCAAAGAAGTACAAAATTACTTTTAATGTAATTTTGTACTTCTCACAAAAACCATTGGGTATAGTATAGAAGACATATTAATACCATAATTTCAACAAATATTTATTATTGTCTACTGTTTGTGAAAGATTCATTTAAAGTTTCTCATTGCAAAACTAAAGACTAGTCCAGACCTAGATATACTTGCACGCAAATAAATATTGTCCTACAAACAAAGTACATACATGTGTAGTGCGATACAGCTTGATTAACCATTACTTTATTTCTAATACATGTTAAACTAATTTTATATTATTTTCTGCTTCAGAGCAGATCTGGGAGTGTATTTTTGATCAATCGCTATGAATATAGCGATCGTGAGACGTACGCTATTATTGTAAATGGTACCGATTTGAGACCTCATGCTTCGCGAAAGGTTCTGCCCATCTTTGACAGAACAGAAAGCTCGACAGTAGTTATAATAATAATAGGTTTATTGCTCTACAGATTTACATCCATTTACAGAACAACATATAAAAGAAGAAGGAAATATAACATGGTACATTTGTTATGTTTTAACATTAATTTGTGTGTGCATTCTATTAATTCCACGCTATGAAATATGTACGCATTATAGCGCAGGGTAATAGCGACCGGTCAAAAATCGTACCTCTGGTTATACAAAAAAAAACTATACTATTATCTTTTTATAGTGCTACATACATAATACTCGAATGAAAGTTGTAAAATGCATTCAGGTGTGCATACACGCCGCAGGAAACTAGCTGTTGCGCGAGTAACAGTGTCCTGACTTACATTTAATCCATTAACGGAATGTTGATTGCGATGACATAATCATGGCGTGGTGCACACGACCTTTTCGACCCATCCGAACCACTAAACGTGATTACAAGAGTGTCCCATTAATATTTTTAGACGATGACGCCGCGCTGACCTTACAAATTGAATAATAATAAACGATGACGAATGTTTGCCGTTTAGTCCGCTCGTTTAAAAGCAATATCGCTAATTACCTACCTATAGGGAATTAGCTAGAAAACTCAATGCACCTGTGGAAAGCGAATAGATATATAGGATACAGGTGGGGTCCTCTCGCTGGGAGCAACGACCCTGCTAACTATATATGTGTGTGCTGTTTAGATTTCAAAAGGCGCCTCCGCTCTAGCTCTAAGTGGACAATCAATAAGAAATGAAGACCCATTCACATGCAATTTAAGCGTAGGTAGTGATAATAAAAAAAAAGTGCAAGCATCGCGGATGCAATTGAGTCACGTATTGTTAGCGTTTTCTAATCACAGCCGCCCACGGAGCGTGACATCGCGTCGGGTTACGGGCAGCTTGATTCAATTTTCTGATGACGTGAGCCATTTCCTTTTCTGCGGGCGGCGGCGAGTCTGGGTGTGCTAATAAAATTTCCTAGGCGACTCGGTGAGAGCTGCACGCGACGCGTGCCGAAAATTGCTACGCGTGTGCACAATCAATACTGTTTTATTTAGAAAATTTTCGGGAGATTTAAAGATAGATTAAAGCTGGTTGTTGTAAAGTAATTGCGCTGCAATTTGTTCTGTGTGTTGAGAGATAAATTGCTGTATTGTGGGTTTGATCATTTAATTTCTTGTCTCCGAGACGGTGTAATTTGTTCATGACCTATTTTTTTTTATGAAGCTAACTTTTGTAACTGTAGAGCTACTATATTTATTTACATCTTGAATAGTTTAGTATGTAAGATTCAAACGTTAACAGTTTTCAGCCAACTACAGTGCACGCCGCTTAATGTGATCACCTCGGGACCTCAGTTTTTTTGATAACAATAACCGATTGATAATAATATGCGAAAAAAACATATACACATTTTTTTAAACATATAAAATAAATATATACAGGGTGGAAATTAAGCAGCGAATAAATTCACTAAAACGTTTTTGACGTCATTTACACATTACAAGATACGTTTTAAGTACATGCAATTGAATAACTCACCAGATTCCAGTATATTTCATGATATTTTCTCAATACTTTGAAGTATACCGCTCTCTGGATTGCCAGATTTATTTAAATATACATAAAAGAAATATGTGACGTCAAAATTACGTGAAATAAGACCGCATTTATCGACACCGCTTCCTAGGAAACCAAAGCTTTAGCGGTAACGAGAAATGAACATCAGATATGGAAATTAAATGCCGAATCAAACATGAATGCAAGTTCAGGAAAGTTTTTACTAGTACTGACTTTGTCCTTAACCTTAGAGAATTATCAAATGCTATATTTGGTCTGTCCTTCTTTACGGCATGGAAGGATGGACCCTTAAAAGCAAAGCAGATGAACGAACTAGAAACTATGGAGATGTGGCTTTATAGGAGAATTCTAAAGATCCCATGGACAGCAAGAAAGACAAACGAGGAAATCCTACGACGGATAAATACAGATCGAGATAACTACAATAAAGAGACAAAGGACAGCCTAACTAGGTCACGAGATGCGCAATCAAAAATACCAGCTTATCCAACTGAATAATAAAGGGCAAAACTGAAGGAAAGAGAGGAGTGGGAAGAATAATAATGTCATCGCTGTTAAAAATGAAGCAGTGGACACAAATACGCGATACAGGGAGTTTGATCCATACATCAAGGGATCGGGACGAGATGCAACAGGTAGTCGCAAGCATCCAGTAATGAATATATGCAGTACAATATGAAAAAATAAGGAAAAGAAGCATTAGACAATAAGACGTAAAAGATATAGCAAGACTTTGCCCAAAATTATGAAAAGACGTTAGAAGAAAGTAAAATAATTGCTAATATATCTTTTCACAATCTCGACGTTCATACAATAAAAGAGATTTAAATATGTTTATTATTCCATGACTAGCCTTAATTCCCGTTGTTCGACGGGCATGATGAATGTATTTTCAAAAGAAAACTATTTAAGAAAAACAATACTTCTGCCCGTATTCACCAACATCCCATAAACTTTAAAGGTCCCATAAGCTATTGAATGTATAAATTGACAGCGTCATTGTGACAGAATATGCCAAAACAAATGTCAAACACCTTGAATGGCGCTTGCGATTGGATCTTTGATGACACCTTTTGTTTTATTATCCAGTGTTTCCAATAGAGAGAATTTAAAGTAACTACGTTCCCTAGATAATGTATTTATTGTTGCTATAACAACAAATACTTATGGGTTCAATATCTATTGATACATTTATGGAACGTTGGTGAATACGAAGGTAACCCTCGTATTCACCAACGTTCTATAAATGCTACCAATAGCTATTGAACCCATAAGTATTTGTTGTTATAGCAACAATAAATACATTATATAGGGAATGTAGTTACTTTAGATTCGCTCTATTGGAAACACTGAATAATTAAACAAATGGTGTCATCAAAGCTCCAATGGCAATCCCTACCAACCAAACTATGCCCATCCACTATTTCAAACGACTTGAACTATGCACTACATTGTTTCTCACATGTTTTTTTAACGAATTAGGCGTAAATTAACAAATGGAATTAATTGAATATAATATAAAGTAATGGATAACAGTATAGTGCCGAATTCAAGTCATTTGAAATAGTGAACGGGCATAGTTTGGTTGGTAGGGACCACCCGCCCACCCCACCTTCGCTCGCATAGTTTTTTCAATGGATACAAACGTTTTATATTGTTTAAATCATTACAGGAAGAGTGTTATCCTATGGTAAAAACTATGCGAGCAAAGGTGGGGTGGGCGGGCGGCCCCTACCAACCTAACTATATCCGTCCACTATTTCAAACAACTTGAACTATGCATTACATTATTTTTCACATATATCTTTTTAATTAGTCTTAAATTAATAAATGACATTAATTTAATCATCAGAAAATAACGGGTAATAGTGTAATGCATAGTTCAAGTCGTTTGAAATAGTGGACGGGCATAGTCAGGTTGGTAGGGGCCTCCCGCCCACCCCATCTTTGCTCGCATAGTTTTTACCATAGGATAACACTCTTCCTGTAATGATTTAAACAATATAAAACGATTGTATCCATTGAAAAAACTATGCGAGCGAAGGTGGGGTGGGCGGGTGGTCCCTACAACCAAACTATGCCCGTTTACTATTTCAAATGACTTGAACTCGGCACTATACTGTTATCCATTACTTTATATTCTATTCAATTAATTCCATTTGTTAATTTACGCCTAATTCGTTAAAAAACATGTGAGAAAAAATGTAGTGCATAGTTCAAGTCGTTTGAAATAGTGGATAGGTATAGTTTGGTTGGTAGGGGATCCCCGCCCACCCCACCTTCGCTAACATAGTTTGTTCAATGGATACAAACGTTTTATATTGTTTAAAGCATTACAGGAAGAGTGTTATCTTATGGTAAAAACTATGACCGCCCACCAAACCGTTGTTTGTATAGTTCGAACTCAGGCTCCCCAATGGACGGACGACGCCTCTAACCACTCGGCCACTGAGCTGGGTATGGATTTTTATTTTATAAAAAATATTTAAAATTAAATCATTCTAATTATTTATATGACTGTTTTATTCGAAAATCTGTGTAATTTCAATTAATCACGTACCAAAATTATACATTACTCAGCCTCTCGCGGTTTATAAAACAATAAAACACATCTGCATTACTCATTTCCTGCGAGTGGATCATTTTTTTTTTACAACAAAAAATATTTGTGGTTTATATAGATGGTGACGCCATCATAATATATTTATCATATATACTAACAACGATGAAATAATCAACAAGTGATGACTTAATGCATTAAAATCTCAAATGCCATTTAATTGGATGACTAATTAAAATGATATCGAAATTAAACAGTGGCGTAACAATAATTTCACGTTTCAACGACTAAAAGTATTATTTATTATTTACATCTTTAATTTTATTATATTGTTATATTCTATATTGTTGTTCTGTAATTAGAATTTGTTCTGTTGGGCAATAAATCTATTATTATTATTATTACTATCTCTATAATATAAAAAGGAAGACAATATTTTGAAGCCGACCAACCTGTCAGTTATAACTTGTGGTGACTATAAATGGCGGTCGCAGGTTCGAATCCCATCGAGGGTAGAATTTTTTATATTTTTTTATTCTAAATATTGAATAAAAAAATATAAAAAATACTACCTTCGATGGGATTCGAACCCGCGACCGCCACTTATAGTCACCACAAGTTATAACTATTATT
This sequence comes from Lordithon lunulatus, assembly GCA_963942505.1. Lineage (NCBI taxonomy): Eukaryota > Metazoa > Arthropoda > Insecta > Coleoptera > Staphylinidae > Lordithon > Lordithon lunulatus. The sequence continues at coordinate 414,868 of OZ012668.1, forward strand.
GGACTATTTATGCCCGTATTTACCAACATCCCATAAACTTTATAGGTCCAATAAAATATTGACTGTATAAAGAAGTTGTCAATTTATCCATTCAATAGCTTATGGGACCTGTAATGTTTATGGGATGTTGGTGAATACGGGCATAAATCTATCAATAGTTATGAACCATAAGTATTCGTTGGTATAGCAACAATAAATACATTATCTAGGGAATGTAGTTACTTTAGATTCTCTCTATTGGAAACACTGAATAATTAAACAATAGGTGTCATCAAAGCTACAATTGCAAGCGCTATTCAAGGTGTTTGACATTTGTTTTGGCATATTCTGTCACAATGATGTTGTCAATTTATCCATTTAATAGGTTATGGGACCTATAGTAAGTTTATGGGACATTAGTTAATACGCGTTTTGCATTAATAGCAATCTTTTATGTAAGAATTTTGGTTTTTTACATTTTATAAAATTATTTATTCATTATCCGTCGTGTAATAAACATTTCACCTTTTGGCCATTGTTTCACGAAACCCCATCGGACGGCAATAATTTTACCTAGTGTTGTTAATTGTAACACTAGGTGAAATTCCTGCCTTTTTAGTATTTTTTATACTTTATTATTATATTTTACATATTTAGGTTATTCTGCAGTATCTGTTATATTCTGTAATTGTAATTTATTCTGTTGAGTAATATATATATTTTTATAGTGATGAGTAAATAGGCTAAATAGCATAATTATACAACACTCTTGATTGTGCAAATAAACAATTGTCATAAATTCCCTGCATTCAATTGCAGAAACAAAACTATTTATGCCAAACATTTCACACATAACTTGTTTCTAGCCATTTCATTAGCATCCAGTAGATCTAACAACAACACCTCAACACGTATGTATATAAAAATGCGGGGGGAAGGGCTTTCTTATTAGCATAAGCATCACGCCAAACGGTGGTTTATAAACAGACACAGAAATCCAACGTTATTTTAAGACGAGTACTTTTGTTTCGCCAAACAAACATACACACGTATGTTTATGTAAAATACATAGCGCAGCTACAATCATATATATCCCATACACACAACAAAAACAAAGGTTTGTTTGTTTGTACGCGCCCGCCCGCGACAACCTGGCAGGTTGTTGCGCGTGCACTCACTCGCCCCACAACAAAATAAACAAACCACAAAATCAACTCACGTTATCAGCTAGGCGATGTAATAATCCATGTAAAGAGCGGCTACTCGGTCCCAATCTCTCTGTTGTTGTTTATGGGGTACGGCACACACATACACAGCGAACTGGGATGGGCCACCATAAACGACGACACTGCGTGGACGGGCGCGCTCGCAAGACTGACCGCCGCGGTAACCTAGAAACGGGTCGCGGTCGTGCCGGAAAATGCAAACGTGACGTGGGGACGCGGCCGGTGGCGCCGTCGCCTCCGTTTCGATCGCGGCGTCGGGATGCGGCCCGACAGGAACGCGTTGGCGCGGCGGGTGCATGCGAAATTATCGATTCACCGGCGGGACTACTTGACAGCGCGCACACACAACAAACCCCCGGCGTATGAATACTAATATGGACGCGATGCTTTACACGGTTACGTCACTTTTGTATATACATAGGTATGCCGTCACGCCCCGCGAATGATACACAAGTGTCTGTGTGTTGCCTATGTTACTAGTAGCACATACCTGTGGTGTTATATCAGAAGCGCGGACTGTAATAATCATAAGTTTAAATTTACTTAATGATCGGAACTTTAAATAATACACATGTATTTTGTGGTAACTTTCTATGCGCTGCGGCCATCATGATTTTTGTTTATTTACAAACAAAACTGTGTTTATATTTATGTTTTTCATGGCTACTATAATTTGTTCGGTAAAATATGTTCATCGCTATCCAAAGCCAAGTTTACACCACACAATTTTAATTATGTGAATGTGTACAAGATGCCAGATGGAATAATTAATTAATTTTAGTTAATTGACTAGGTAAAATGCCTACCGTACGACGAAACTTTAATGTGTTTGTCATGTATTGGGAACTCAAACGTTAACGCTTTTCTCCGAGTTCGTAGGTAAACAGCTCTAGCATTTTTGTTTTTGTTTGGTCGTCTAATTGCATTAAAATTACACGATTTCAGTCAGTTTTACAATAATGTCATTGTTAATATACTTTTAAGGTTTAAATAGCAAAGTATTTGGTATATTGACCAGTGGCGTAGCACCCGGAGCACAATACCTTTTTAGCGCCCCCCGAAAACCATATAATATAACCATTTGGCGCCCCTTTGTGAGTAGCGCCCGGAGAATGAATGATGCCCCCCTTGTTGGCTACCAACCCAAAGCCAATTTTTGTAATATAGGTACTTCAAACCGGGGAATACTACTAATATCAATACTAATAATACTATATAATAATATAATAATACTAATCTAGTGTCAGAAAATTAATTATATTTAGTAGGGAGAGTCTGTTGTCATAATACATATTTGTTTTTTATCCTATACATCAGGAATAGGATTGTAAAGAATAAAAAAACAAATATGTATTATAACAACGGACTTCCTACTAAATATAGTTCATTTTCTGTCACCAGATAGAGTATCCTCCTGTTTGAAGCACTTATATTACAAAAATGGCTTTAGGTTGGTGGCCAACAAGTCAATAAAAATTACAAAACATTTCTTTAGGTTGCCATGCTGACACTAGATCATGCAAGGTTGCATATCCCCAGAAACATATTGATAATAAAGTTGCATACAACATATGCATATGTGTACAATTTTCATCAAAATCAGGATAACAGCAATAACCTTGTGGTTTTCGATTGCATTTGATGATTCATAAAAAATGTTATAATACAAACAAAATTTCTAACTAGTGATATTAATAAATAATAAACCAGTGTTGCAATCAATAATAATAACCTTACAAATTATAATTGCCACATGAATTTCATGAAACAGAACATTTAATTACCATAATATAAAATACTCTTCCTGTAAAATAAATTACTCATTGATATTAGTATGAAAGTGCACCAATTATAATCATATCGGTCTACTTTATGATAAACTGATAAGATTTTTAAAGGCTATTGTTGTAAAAAAAAACATATCTCAAGTGTATTTATAAAACAGTAATTATTGTTAGTTGATTCATTTATATATTTGTGGTGACACCATGGTGGATGTGAAACATATGAACAGGGTGCCTGATTATGGTTTGAAATTAAAATTGGATCATGTATACCCAGAAAATTGGAGGCAGGATCGTGTACCACGAATTCGACAAATATTAGCCATACTACCACTGATATTAAGGTGAATTTGTATATTAGTGTAATTGATAATATTTAGTATAACTATATTTCAAAGATGTATAATTCAACATATAATAACTGCATTAGTAAAAATAAAAAATAGATAAATTTATAGATAAATCTATAAAACATCTTAATGAATGTTAAGATTTATGCATTCATTTATTGCATTAGTGAATATAACAAATGAATACATAAATCTTAATATTAAGATGTTTTACCCCTGTATTCACCAACGTTCTATAAACTTATAAATAGCTATTGGTGATTCAAGCCAGCTGATACTCCATCTGGTGGAACAAAATGAACTACATTTAGTAGGGAATTTGTTTGCATAACATTTGTTTTTTGTATCTTATACATGACTATAGAGTACAGGTTATATTTTAAAAGTACATAAACAATCGGGCATTATTATAGAAGTGGCTGGATATGATTTTAATGCAATCAGCTGATCAAACAATAATAAAGATCAGCTGTTTACCTACTACTTAAAGAAAACCGTTAACGTTTGAATCGCGAATTGAACCCATAAGTATTCAATGTTATAGCAACAATAAATAAATTATCTAGCAAATGTAGTTACTTTAGATTCATTCTATTGGAAACACTGGAAAATTAAACAAAAGATATCATTAAAGCTCCAACCACAAGCACTATTTTGGCATATTCTGTCACAATGACATTTTATCCATTCAATAGTTTATGGGACCTATAAAGTTTATGGAATGTTGGGTTATCGGGCATTATAGATGTAGATGTTTCTTAAAACAGATTTAAGAATATTTTAGTATAATTGATAATATATAAGTGATTTAGGGCTGGTTCTATAATTGACATTTAAATGGAGAATAAGGCTATTCGTGGAATAAGTTTGACATATTGGTGTTATAATCTCAAATTTATTCCACAAATAGCCTTATTCTCCAGTTAAATGTAAATTGTAGAACTGGACCGTAGTATATTAATATAATTGAGATAATCCCCTTTAACTTTTAATTGATTTAATTGATTTTGCGTTAAACCAAATCAGATACATACATACATAATTCGTATACTTAGTTAATATACAGATATATACACACAAAGATGAATACAATAATATGTCTATCATGTATTAATATTAGCTTTTGTTTATTTTACCTTTTAATTCAAGGTTCAATAATTTATATATTGAACGCAATTAAATGTATTTGTTTTTAGGTATCTTGTTTATTATGTCAAGATTATATGGAAGGGCAGGCCCCCAATTATGGACTATGTGCACGTACAACATGCCAAGCAAATATATGGTAACATTTTTAAATGAATTTTCTTTCAAATTATAATACAAATATAATCATAATTAATTTTTCAGAACCCCAGGTTTTTGGGTTGTGTCACTTTAGAAATACTAGTGTACATTTCACACTAGTATTTCTAAAGTGACACAACCCAAAAACCTGCATATCACAAGATTTTATTGAAATATTTCATATGAACTTTCGAAAGTGTTCTCTGCATCATCAACAAATTATTTTTATTATTACCTGTTTATTGTTTTAGGTGTACCTATTGGTGGTATTGGTAGTGGCTCTATTGGGCGAGGGTACAAAGGAGAGTTTTGCAGGTATCAGTTGCGACCAGGCCTATATGAGTATGAAACAATTGATGCAAATCAGTTTATTGTTACAATCAAAGATAAAGGACACACAACAATATTTCAAAGTGTTTTATCAACTTATGAGTAAGTCAAATTAGTTTTAAATCAGATTAATTTACAGTATTATTACTATTAAATGGGACAGTTGGGGCTGGGAACTAAATGTACAACTAGTTGCCTACAGTATGTATCTATCTTATTAGCCCATCCTAGCGGGTAAGTGTGGTTGCATAGTGTGACTTGTGGTGAATATATACCAGGAAGAAGATTTTTGAGCGATAGCAATGAATATACCGATCAATAGACTTTCGCTATTGTTACGAATGGTGTTGATTTGTTGCCCTTCACTTCGTGAAAGGTGCAGCTTATCTTTGAAACAACTGAAAGCTAGACAGTAGTTATGTTTCGACATTATTTTTTGAGTTAATTCTATAAGTTTCTATTAGTATAATCCTGGGTTTATAGTCATGTATAAGATGAAAAAACTAATGTTATGTAAACAAATTCCCTACTAAACATAGTTCATTTCCTGCCACCAGATGGAGTATCAGTAGCCTAATTAATTTGTCAGAATAAATCATTATTTTCTTTTATTGAAATAACTTCGATATTGAATATGTACTAGTATTATCTACCAAACCAATTTTTGGCTTTAAATTACTGTTCTTATGTAACTTTTTATAGTAATAGATTTTTTTTAGGAAAAAGTCAAAATCTTTAAGCTCTTGGAAATGGCTAATAGATGGCTCCAAATGTAACTACACTGGTTTATATCCCAGATCATGGACGGAATATGATTTATCTGCACATGGTATTAAATTGGTCTGCAGGCAAATCAGTCCAGTTATTCCTCATAATTACAAGGCAAATAAAAAATAGTTTGAATACAAAGTAGGATATATCGCACACTGATGCCCGTATTCACCAACATCCCATAAACTTTATAGGTCCCATAAATTATTGAATGTATAAATTGATTGATAACGTCATTGTGACAGAATATGCCAAAACAAATGTCAAACAACTTGAGTAGCACTTGTGATTGGAGTGCTGTTGACACCTTTTGTTTAATAATTCAGTGTTTCCAATAGAGAGAATCTAAAGTAACTACATTCCCTAGATAATGTATTTATTATTGCCGCAACAACGAAAACTTATGGGTTCAATAACTATTGATAGATTTATGGAACGTTGGTGAATACGGAGGTGAGGGCTGGTGCTACAATCGACATTTAATCGGAGAATAAGGCTATTCGTTGAATAAGTTTGAGATATTACCGTTCATATCTCAAACTTATTTCGCGAATAGTCTTATTCTACAGTTAACGTCAATTGCAGAACCGGCACTGAGATGACAAAAATAAGTAGAGATAAATGTATTTTAAAAATTGCAATAATTTGAGTATAAAAAGATAATTCTATAATTTAATCAATTTAAAAAAAATAATTTGGTTTATTCTAAACCAAAAAAGGAGTGTTAAAATATACATAAGAATTATCAAAACACGAACATTTATTTTGGAAGTTACATTTGTCATCTCCTAGTAAGATATATACAAAAACTATGTATGTATATATGCAACCAAATATACTATCCATTGACTTAAAAAAACAACATAGATCACCCGGTAATTAATTTTGTAGGACAGTTCATTACCATGCGCCGTATTCGTGTGGGGTATAGAAAATGTAACCCAAGAAGAACTACATGTAACAATAGCATTCACCTTCAAAAACGGCATCGGAGTGAAGAAAATCGATAACAACTGTAATTACAACCATTAAAACAACAACATATATGTCTGTATTCATTAACATTCCATATACTTTATAGGTCCCTTCTGCTTATCAACCTATTTTAGGCAGATACAAGAAGGAAGGCCAAACTTTTCCAATAGTCCCCGAAACTGCTGCTAAAAATCGCGCCGCCCGGTTTCACAGATAACGCGCGACCACTGAAGGGTTAAATTACCCGTCATTGTGACAGTATGACAATAAATACATTATCTAGAGAATGTAGTTACTTTAGATTCTGTCTATTGGAAACACTGAATAATTAAACAAAAGGTGTCATCAAAACTCCAATCATAGACGCTATTCAAGATGTTTGACATTTTGCCAAAACAAATGTTAAATACTTTGAATAGCACTTGTGATTGGAGTTTTTATGACACATTTTGTTTAATTATTCAGTGTTTCCAATAGAAAGAATCTAAAGTAACTACATATTATAATACATAATCTAATACTTGTGGTTTCTTATGTAACTATTGATACATTTATGGAATGTTGATGAATACGGCTGATAGAGTTATTATAAACTTACTAATTTTTCTAGCTACATGCAGCTCTAAACCATTCAACTATCTAAACTCTGAAGGCGTAGTCCTCTACCATCAAATCGACAAAATGCCGTGCACGTACGCTCTAGCCACCACCACCCGAAATGATTTAAACGTATCCAAATGCGTGTACATGAACCCAAACTCGGATGGTAAAGAAGTCTGGAACCAGCTATATGACAACGGAAAGTTTGATAAAATCACCGATAAGCATCTGGATAATATTTTCGGGGAAATGGCCGTGGGATTAGCAGTACAAGTCATGGTGCCTCCCAAAAATATCAAAGAAGTCGATTTTAGCTTGGTTTGGGATATGCCTGTTGTGTCTTTCATGGATAAAATCCAGAAACATGTCAAGTATTATACGAAATTTTTTGGGACAGACGGTGCCTTGAAAATCGTGGATTATGCACTGAATAATTATAAGAATTGGGAGGAGGAGATTTATAAGTGGCAGCAACCGGTGTTGGATGATAAGTAATTGATTTTTTTTTGAGGGTTTGAATTTTAAATTATATTGATATAAGCCTGTGAGAATGAAACTGGTGTAATTCACATATGAATTATTTTGAAAAGATTTTGCGTTTGTTATTTACGTAAAACAACGTACACGCAACATTTCTATTTATGAATAAATTGACATCAAGCCTGCAACTACGCACGTCGATTTACATAATTACCAAACTCTACTCTTTTTCAAAATAATTCAAATGTGACTTACACCACATTCATTCTCACAGGCTCATATGGTTAAATTATTTGTTGCAGGGCATTGCCAGATTGGTATAAGAGTGCTTTGTTTAATGAAACGTATTTTGTTTCTGATGGTGGCAGTGTTTGGTTCACATTAGATGAAAGTGAGGCTGCAAAATTACCTGGTAATGATCCTAGGTAAGATTATTTTTTATACAGAGCACAATTATATAGAATGCTAAACTTTAACACTGGGGTACGATTTTTGAACGATCACCATGAATCGCAGTACTAACTCCACCATGTCATAGCGAGGGTTGAGGTGCTTGAAAGTAACTCAGGTTTAGGGTATCTGCCTTTATTACTTATGGCTTGTTAGTTGTTTACACCATAGACAACTATATAAATATATAGTTTATACTACTAATATAGTAGTAGTATGATCACTGATCCCTGTGGGGGAATACAAGGCCTACTAGATTTAGAAAATATATTTATTTGTTAATACGAGTATCAGTTATTTGATGGCACTATGATCGAATTTTGTAATATATGTATAAGTGCGAATCCACCTCTTAGCAATCTACATATCTACATATCTTTCGATCTTATTAGATCTCATCGGTGTAGCTCAGCTAGTGAGCATGAATTCACACAATATCTCGAATGGTAATATGCAAAAATGATTCAACTAACCCCCTAGGAGGAAAGTTAAACGCCATCTGGCGGCACCACATCAATTAGATTGCTAAGAGGTGGATTCACATTTATATATGTTTTATAAAATTGGCCTTGTGCTGATATCTCAAGCACTCTGTTGAAATATTATTACGTAGAGGGCACTACCCGGTGATCCTGATGACTGAGCATGTTGACGGTTATGGGCGTGCATTGCTAATTGATGTAGTGCCGCCAGATGGCGTTTAACTTTCCTCCTAGGGGGTTAGTTGTAGTATTTTGTAATATTCATGTATGCACGGACGGACAATGTTTGAGAAAAATTATTAGACTCATCATCGAAAAGTACTGTTCAGTATAAAGATAAATTTTCTATTATATCTAAGAACAAACAAGGATATTTTTTGTTAAATAATATATTATTGTTTAGAAAAACTTTCGGCCGTTACGCATATTTAGAAGGCCATGAATACCGGATGTACAACACATACGACGTACACTTTTACGCCTCATTCGCTCTAGCGATCAACTGGCCCATGTTACAGCAAGCCCTACAGTACGACATGAAGGACGCTATATTCCGCGAGATTTCAACCCCTGTGAAACAGTTGTATGACGGTGCTGTGGTGGAACGCAAAGTGAAGAACTCTGTACCACATGACTTGGGCGATCCAGGTAATTTAATTCATTTTAATGATCGGTTAAGTTAGTTAATGTGTCCTTAAATTGCAGCTGAAAGTCCGTTCGATTTAATCAACGGCTATAATATTCATGATGTGAGCGAATGGCGTGATTTAAACACGAAATTCGTATTGCAAGTGTTTAGAGATTACAGTATTCGTTCGGATGATAATAAATTGCAGTATTTAGAGGATATGTACGCAGCGTTAACAACGGTTATGGATAAATCAGAGCAGTTTGATACGGATGGTGATGGATTGATTGATAATTCAGGATCTCCCGATCAAACTTTTGATACGTGGGTGATGACCGGCGCAAGGTAAAAGGGTTTCAATTGGTATGAATCTAGAACTAATATATTGTCTGTAACCGCCGTATTCACCAACGTTCCATAAATCTATCAATAGCTATTGAACCCATACGTATTCATTGTTATAGCAATAATAAAGACATTATCTAGGAAATGTAGTTACTTTAGATTCTCTCTATTGGAAACACTGAATAAATAAACAAAAGATGTCATCAAAAGTCCAATCGCAAATGCTATTCAAGGTGTTTGACATTTGTTTTGGCATATTCTGTCACAATGACGTTGTCAATTTATCCATTCAATAGCTTTTGGGAGCTATAAAGTTTATGGGATGTTGGTGAATAAGGGCATAATTGTTACACTGTGTATTTATAAATTCAAGTAAAACATTTTACATTTTGAGATTTTCTGTGAAGTTAAAGTAAATACCGAGTGATGGAGCTCAGAGGAGTGTACTCTGACTGAATTCAATATAAAGAGTTTTTTTTAAAATTTACTAAACTATAATAAATTGTCGAATACGAATCCAATTTATTCATCTGATCAAAATAAAGAGTTTTTATTGAGCTCATGTACTACTAAACACAATAAAAATTCGTACATACTGTATGTGACCAAATATGCACAAACTAAAATTTTCAGTTGTGTGCTCCAGACTTCTGTTACAGGTTACTGTGCTGTCAACATTTGATGACAGTAGTAGGGTAATTGTAAGTGTAATTACCTTAATTGATCACATGGACAAATCGGATTCGAATTATAGTGACAATTACTCATGTCACTATAATCCGAATCCGATTTGTCCATGAAATCAATTAAGGTAATTACACTTACAATTACCTTACTATAACATTTGATGACAGTACAGTAACCTGTAACAGAAGTCTGAAGCACACAACTGAAAATTTTAGTTGGTGCATATTTGGTCACATATAGTATGTACGACTTTTTATTGGCTTTAGTAGTAGATGAGCTCAATAAAAACTCTTCATTTTGATTACATGAATAAATTGGATTCGTATACGATAATTTATTATCCTAGTAGGGTAATTGTAAGTGTAAGTAAGTAATTACCTTAATTGATTACATGGACAAATCGGATTCGGAATATAGTGACAATTACTCATGTCACTATAATCCGAATCCGATTTGTCCATGTAATCAATTAAGGTAATTACACTTACAATAACCCTACTAGGATAATAAATTATCAACAGTTATTAACACGTTAAGTGCCGCGGTCTATGAAATGGAAAGTTAACAACAATTTATGGCCATTCACAATAAGCGTGGTAGTGGTAACGTAGCAGTAAGCGACATTTTACACATGTATACAATTTCAGGCGTTTAATTAAAACTGTAGTATTGTTGATGGCTATAATACCAGATGGCTGTGCTTGTTAATCTTGACATATCATTAGTTCCTAGATCCTAAATATAATTGTTTGTCATATTTTGTTTTATTTCATTCAACGTAGTGCCTACTGTGGTGGTTTATGGTTAGCCGCTTTGTATGCAATGACTGTTATAGCTGATTTACTTAATAAACCTGAGGATAAGTCCAGGTATGAACAAATACTGGCGAAGGGGAAGAAGTCGTTCGAACGAAAACTGTGGAATGGAAAGTTTTACAACTTTGATATGGCTGAGAAAGACAATGGGGAGGTTATCATGGCGGATCAGTTGTGCGGGCATTGGTATTTAAGATCATCTGGTTGTGAATATGAGGTATGTTTACTTCTTCTTTCTATAGCTATATACATGTATAGCCCGTATTCACCAACATCCTATAAACTTTATAGCTCCCATAAGCTATTGAATGGATAAATTGACAACGTCATTGTGACAGAATATGCCAAAACACCTTGAATAGCGCTTGCAATTGAAGCTTTGATGACACCTTTTGTTTAATTATTCAGTGTTTCCAATAGAGAGAATCTAAAGTAACTACATTCCTTAGATAATGTATTTATTGTTGTTATAACAATAAATACTTATGGGTTCAATAGTTATTGATAGATTTATGGAACGTCGGTGATTTCGGGGGTTATTGACATATATTAGTTCTAGATTCATACCAATTGAAACCCTTTTACCTTGCGCCGGTCATCACCCACGTATCTAAAACTTGTTACTTTCCAATTAGGGGACGATAGTGTTAAACAAAGTCATTTTACAAAAACAATTCTAATAAAAGTTTTTTTTATATATAAAATAACTTCATTTGGTTGTTGGTGTCCTCTAAGAAGAAAATTCCAAATTTGGGAAAACCATTTGTGTCAGGAAATATTATGTTATACATCACACTACACAGTAGAAGACAAAGGATTAAATAAATATTTAAAATGTATCAACCAGAAGGGGGGAGTACATGGGTCAAGAAATCTTGAAAAATCGTCAATTTTGGTCGAAATTGCTTGAAATTTTCATCCAGAATGTCAAGATATTAGATCAGGATGCAAAAATGATAGGTATTCACACTTCATTTTTTGACAAAATCTCGTGATTGGTCAAAAAATGAAGTGTTTCCCAAACTTTGTCCTCAACATCCTTTTGCATTTAAAAAAATTCAAAGGACGCCCTGAAGAATCGTTATTGTGTGGAAAACTTCCTGAATAATATGTAATCAATTGTTTTTGCAACCCCCAGTGTTATGTATTTATATTTGTAGGTATTTCCTAAAGAAAATGTCGTGAGTAGTCTACAAGCAATCTATGAAAACAATGTGCAATCATTTTGTGATGGCAACATGGGCGCTGTGAATGGTTTCACCACTAAAGGTCAAACTGATGTCATATGTCCACAGAGTGAGGAAGTTTGGACTGGGGTTACTTATGGGTTGGCAGCATTAATGTTACAAGAGGTACATATTTTTTAGGATTTGATATGAAGCTTCATTTTGAAGTTCAGCACCATAAATTATACCAACAACTAACTAAAGCCGGTATCTTATGCTGTATAGTGACCAGTAACATACCAATCTCAACTATATTAACTATATATATTTATTCTTATAGGGTTTGGTGGAACAAGGTTGGCGCACATCCGGTGGGATGTACAAGAGTATGTCGGAGCGACTTGGATTGTCGTATGAAACACCCGAAGCCCTCTACGCGGAGAAATATTACAGATCTATAGGATACATGCGGCCGCTAAGTATATGGTCGATGCATTTAGCTTGGAACAAACTAAATGTAAAATAAACTAATTGTATTAGTGTGCAGTATCTTTAGAATATTTTTCATGTTCCTAGTTAGAAGTATTGTAGTTGCAAAAACATGATCAATTAGTATTTATCACGTTTATACAATTATATATCTTTATAAATAATAAATGCAATTTTCATTCAGTATTATTTTGCAGACTAAAAATTAATTCTGAAAATAACCACAACATTTATTTCCACGTGCGCAGAATGAGGCTAAATTATAATACTATACGTATTTGGACTGACTAAACAATCAAATTTAAAAAATCTAGTTTTATGTTATTATTATTATTATTATTATTAGTACTAACATAAAAGTAGATATTTTTTAAATTTGAAGATTCGTCAACTTTTACTCTTAATGCCTTATATAATTATATAAAATATATATAAAATTATAAAAAACAGTGATAACATCAATAAACGATTATGATTATGATTATGAATAATCAACGCGTTTTATATAACGATATGAATTTTAAATATTGGAATGTTAAGGCGTCTACTTTGTGATAATTCATTTTAAAGCATAAATAAAACGATTTTTTACTTATGATATGAATTTATAACATTAAACGACATCTTACATTTATTATTGAAAGTATTTAACTAAAAAAAATTTGTCGTGTTCAGTCAATTTTCAATTTATCAAGTAAAAAATCGTTTTATTTATCTTTTGATATGCATTTTGTTTAGAAATGATATTTTCTAAACAAAATTCATATCAAAAGATAAAGAAAACGATTTTTTACTTTGTTTTTTTAATAACACTTCAGTTACACTTTGCAACAAGCTCTAGTCATTTTCGAGCTCCTTCAATGGCTCGAAAATGGCTAGAGCTTAGCCGAAACTAGTTGCAAAGTGTAAGTGAAGTGTGATAAAAAAACAAAGTAAAAAATCGTTTTCTTTATCTTTTGATATGAATTTTGTTTAACATCATTTCTAAACAAAATTCATATCAAAAGATAAATAAAACGAGTTTTACTTGATAAATTGAAAATTGATTGTACAACACAATTTTTTTTTAGTTAAATACTTTCAATAATAAATGTATGATGTCGTTCAATGTTATAAATTCATATAATAACGCGTTTATTGGCCAATTATATGTTGTTTTAAAAGAGGAAATTTGAGGTCAAAATTTGTTGTAGGATTACAATAATATGTAAAAAAATCCTCAAGTTTATTTAAAGTGTATATTACAATGATGCCACTCTCACCTAAAACTGGTTTCCAACTTCCAAACTGTTTTTGATAGTAATTTACTCATTCACAGCTTTCAAATGTAATTTTAAAGGATCTGCGAAGCCATAAATAAGCGTTGTGTCGAAACTCATGTCCTTCTCATGTGGCCAGTCCAAATAATAATTTCTGATAATCTACAAAATATATAATAAAATATTATAGTTATACAATACAGTGACTAGCATATGTAGGTCTTGGCCGCCGAGATATCGGGAAATGGTGCTAAAAAGGTATTGTGCCCCGGGCGCGAGTTAAGCTCGCTACGCCACTGATTATCTGGTCACCTAGTAAAGCCTTGGGGTTTTAGATGAAAGATACCATTTCTGACATCATTTTCACATTAAAAAACCAACAAATATATCTGATTGAATAATTAACCGAACCCGGGTTTTTGAATCGAAACCGAATTTTGACTATTAGTAAAAAAAATCTCAGTTTCGGCTAGAACTATACAAATGTAAGGTTTTGCAAAAACGGGTATTACTAACATAAATATAATGATATTACCTTGGATAGAGCAATCTCTATCTCCAAATTTGCTAATCTTTTACCAATACACGATCTGGAACCCATACCGAATGGCTGAAAAACGAATGGGTGAACGTGTTTGTGGGAAAGTTCGTCTGTAGTGCTCCGCATAAAACGGTCCGGAATAAACTCTTTGCTACGTGGAAAATATTCGTCTGACTGGCACATCACCATATTGCATGTCAAAATATCAACCTGTGGATTTGTAGAAAATATAAATATCTTCAATTTAAAGGCTAATATGTCTGTCTGTATGTCTCTCTATGAACAAATTTCAAAATAAATATCTTCAATTTAAAGGCTAATATGTCTGTCTATATTTCTCTCTATGAACAAATTTCAAAAAAGTAAAAAAAGCCAAAAATGTTTTTTTTTAAAGTCATAAATGTCAATATGTCAAAAAATTTAAAGAAGCCGAAAAGTTGAAAATGTCGAAAATGTTATACAAAATTAAATAGGTCATGTAATTCGGAAAGTCGTGTGATGCCCACACCAGATATTTTTTTCTCATGTAATTGGAATATAGTTGTACATATTTCATTAAAAAGAACTCCAAAATCTAATGATTGTTATTCGTAAAAAAATATATTCATACAAAAAAATTAAAGGAAACGAAAATTTCAAAACTAAAAAAACTTTTTTTATATACATTTGAGAAATAAAAAGTATTTGATGATAGCTCGTACTACTCTTTTTCAATCCCCCTTTTAAATATGGGAATTATTTCTGCCACACCCTTTATATGTAGTAATTGTTTTTTAATTCAGTTTGATTATGATTTCTGTTAAACTGTAGATGTCTATATTAAATAAATAAATAAATAAATTATTGTTACTTAAATGTCTAATAATATTTTACTTGTTTTTTTTTTCAAATTAATTACCCCTTTAGGTATTTGGTATCCTCCCAACACCAAATCATTCACAGCCCTTCGCATATTCCCCACTGCAATTGGCGCCAATCGCGTAGTTTCCTTTACAACTGCCTTCAAATAATTAGCTTTTGCTAGAATTTCGGACGTAATGGGAGTATCCTTTGAAGGCATCAACGCAACCAATTCGGCTCGCAGTTTGGATTGTGCTGTTTTATTTTTGGCTAGATAGTATAAAGCTGCACCAAATGTTTTAGAAGTCTACAAAAAAAATTCCTTATAACAAACAGTGTTGAATGGCCTATTCACAATAAGCGCGGTAGTGGTAAGGTAGCGGTAAGCAATATTTTGCATGGCTATACAAATTCAGAATTGGGCAGTAATGTTATGCGATAATTATGGTGGAGATAATTACCCATGTTCTGTCATAGTTTTACTGCGCTGCTGTAAACGCCCGCATTTTTATACATGTGAGCAATTTACCGCTACGCTACCTCTACCGTGCTTATTGTGAATGGCCCATTACAGTTGCATTGTTGTTTTCAAAACTTTTAATAAAATGTACTTTTTTATTATTTTACCGTGTCTACTCCACCTGTTAGCATATCAATTGCCATTGCAATAGCAACTTTTCTATCAGACACCAAAAAGTTTTCAAAAATACTTCTTTCTTGTGGATCAGTCACATCTGCGTTAATCTTTACTTTCCTAATAGATTCATCAATGTGTTTCAATGCAGTACTAAAAATTTAATCGTTAGATATTTGTTGTAATCTACTAATTGATAATATTTGTTATTAAAAATGGTATCACATTTATACACTTTTTATGTCACGAATTATGAACTTGTATTGAGGTTTTTGCAAAAACTAAGCAGCGAAATGTTATATAATTTTTTTTATTACATCGCAACGTCTGAGGGTTCTAATATAAATTAAACAAAATTTAATATTGCTAACAAAGCAAAAAATAAAAATGAAGCAATGCACAACAAAGAAACACCTAAGAAACCTCAACACCAGGGCCCACAACAATACAGGAAATGGCCACCGAAAGCAGGGAGAAATGCCTAATGTTTTCTTTTTATTTGAGTTTCGTTGTATATATATATATATATATATATATATATATATATATATATATATATTATATATATATATATATATATATATATTATATATATATATATATATATATATATATATTATATATATATATATATATATATATATATATATATATATATATATATGTATATATCTATATATATTTATATGCATAAAAAAAATTAAAAATAACAAATAATTTAATAATTAATTATAATTAATAATTTTTTAAAACATAATATATTTGATTCAAATACTTTAGTATTGACTCTGAAACTTATTTTGTAAGATTTAGACTTAGGATTACGGAAATAAATCTTTAAAAAATAAGTTTCATAGCCATTAAGGACGTGTTTTCAATTCAACTAGTAAAAATTATATGAATTGTCTACTGCATAGTTTTTGATAAAAACTCAATTCAATTTTAGAATTCGCGCCATAAGAAAAGTATAGACGTATAGTCCCTTAACGTCAAAAATTTGAGTTGTGAGATGAGTATAGTTACAATGTAATGTTATCCATATGTTGCACAAAAATCTTTAAATCTTTCGTTTCAATATATTTCCAAAAGGACGGTTGCACATCTAGCTTGGACATTTGTTTAAATACGGTCAATGCGCTATTGATGAGATCTATGGATTCTTTTGGTGGGTTTTCATCGAGACAACCTACAATTATATGAGTTTTAAAAAATATTATACCGGAGTTAGTTGTGATATCGGATGTTTGCTATCAAATCCAACGAATTAACACCTATAAGCTTAAGCCTTGGTTTCCTAGGAAGCGGTGTCGACAAAAACGGCCGTATTTCATGTCATTTTGACGTCACACATTTTTTTACGGGTATTTAAATAAATCTGGTAATCCAGAGAGCGGTAGACTTCAAAATATTGCGAAAATGTCATGAATTACACTGAAATCTGGTGAGTTATTCAATTATATGTACTTAAAACATATCTTTTAATATATGAATGACGTTAAAAACGGCCGCTTTTATCGACACCACTTGCTAGGAAACCAGGACTTTACCCCCGTATTCACCAAAGTTCCATAAATGTATTAATAGCCATTGAACCCATAAATATTCGTTGTTATTTATTATTTATTATATTAGTTGTTATGGTATTAAATAAATAATCTAGGGAATGTAGTTACTTTAGTTTCTCTCTATTGCAAACACTGAATAATTAAACAAAAGGTGTCATCGAAGCTCCAATTGCAAGCTCTATTCAAGGTGTTTGACATTTGTTTTCGCATATTCTGTCAGAATGATGTTGTCAATTTTTCCATTCAATAGCTTATGGGACCTATAAAGTTTATGGGATGTTGGTGAATACGGGCATTAGTGGTATAAAACAGATTACTCTCGAGAAAATTAACTCGAGAGTTATCTGTTTTATACCAGTAAGCCTATAGGTGTTAAGTTAAATCGTTGATTCAAACGTGATGTCGTATTGTGTCAAAGTTGTCAACTTTGACACGTAATGCGACGTTGCCATATACAAACAAAGGTTTGAAATATAAACTAACAACAATTTATGCAACATCTAACATTATAATCAGTAATGCCCGTATTCACCAACATCCCATAAACTTTATAAGTCCTATAAACTACTGAATGGATACATTAATAGCGTCATTGTGACAGAATATGCCAAAACAAATGTCAAACCGTGATATTATGAGAGAACCAAACTATGCCCGTCCACTATTTCAAATGACTTGAACTATGCACTACACTATTATCCGTTATTTTCTTTGATTAAATTAATGTCATTTATTAATTTAAGACTAATTAAAAAAATATATATTAAAAATAATGTAATGCATAGTTTGTCGTTTGAAATAGTGGACGGGTATAGTTTGGTTGGTAGGGACCCCCCGCCCACCCTACCTTCGCTCGCATAGTTTTTTCATTGGATATAAATGTTTTATATTATTTAAACTATTCCAAGAAGAGTGTTATCCTATGGAAAAACTATGCGAACAAAGGTGGGGTGGGCGGGCGGCCCCCACCAACCAAACTATGCCCGTCCACTATTTCAAATGGCTTGAACTATGCATTACACTATTTATCCATCATTTTCTATGATTAAATTAAGGTCATTTATTAATTGAAGACAAATTAAAAAAATATATATGAAAAATAATGTAATGCATAGTTCAAGTCGTTTGAAATAGTGGACGGATATAGTTTGGTTGGTGGGGGCCGCCCACCCGCCCCACCTTTGTTCGCATAGTTTTTCCATACGATAACACTCTTCTTGGAATAGTTTAAATAATATAAAACATTTATATCCAATGAAAAAACTATGCGAGCAAAGGTGGGGTGGGCGGGCGGCCCCTACCAACCTGACTATGCCCGTCCACTATTTGAAACGACTTGAACTATGCACTACACTATTATCCGTTTCCTCTAGTGGGGTAGGCGGGTTCCCCTTACCAACCAAACTATGCCTGTCCATTATTTCAAATGACTTGAACTCCGCACTAAATGTTATCCGTTATTTTCTATTATTCAATTAATTTCATTTGTTAATTTACGCCTAATTCGTAAAAAAAATATGAGAAACAATGTAGTGCATAGTTCAAGTCGTTTCAAATAGTGGACGGGCATAGTTTGGTTGGTAAGGACCCCCCGCCCACCCCACCTTCGCTCGCATAGTTTTTTCATTGGATATAAATGTTTTATATTATTTAAACTATTCCAAGAAGAGTGTTATCCTATGGAAAAACTATGCGAACAAAGGTGGGGTGGGCGGGCGGCCCCCACCAACCAAACTATGCCCGTCCACTATTTCAAACGACTTGAACTATGCATTACATTATTTTTCATATATATTTTTTTAATTTGTCTTCAATTAATAAATGACCTTAATTTAATCATAGAAAATGATGGATAAATAGTGTAATGCATAGTTCAAGCCATTTGAAATAGTGGACGGGCATAGTTTGGTTGGTAGGGGCCGCCCGCCCACCCCACCTTTGCTCGCATAGTTTTTTCATTGGATATAAATGTTTTATATTATTTAAACTATTCCAAGAAGAGTGTTATCCTATGGAAAAACTATGCGAACAAAGGTGGGGTGGGCGGGCGGCCCCCACCAACCAAACTATGCCCGTCCACTATTTCAAACGACTTGAACTATGCACTACATTGTTTCTCATATTTTTTTTACGAATTAGGCGTAAATTAACAAATGAAATTAATTGAATAATAGAAAATAACGGATATCATTTAGTGCGGAGTTCAAGTCATTTGAAATAATGGACAGGCATAGTTTGGTTGGTAAGGGGAACCCGCCTACCCCACTAGAGGAAACGGATAATAGTGTAGTGCATAGTTCAAGTCGTTTCAAATAGTGGACGGGTATAGTTTGGTTGGTAGGGACCCCCCGCCCACCCCACCTTCGCTCGCATAGTTTTTTCATTGGATATAAATGTTTTATATTATTTAAAATATTCCAAGAAGAGTGTTATCCTATGGAAAAACTATGCGAACAAAGGTGGGGCGGGCGGCCGGCCCCTACCAACCAAACTATACCCGTCCACTATTTTAAACGATTTGAACTATGCATTACATTATTTTTCATATATATTTTTTTAATTAGTGTTAAATTAATAAATGAAACTAATTGAATCATAGAAAGTTATAGATAATAGTGTACTGCATAGTTCAAGTCATTTAAAATAGTGGACGGACATAGTTTGGTTGGTAGGGGCCGCCCGCCCACCCCACCTTTGTTCGCATAGTGTTTCCATAGGATAACACTCTTTTTGGAATATATTTTGATGTCAAACACCTTGAATAGCGCTTATGATTGACATCATTTGTTTTATTATTCAGTGTTTCCAATAGAGATAATCTAAAGTAACTACATTCCATAGATAATGCATTTAGTATTGCTATAACAACGAATACTTATGGGTTCAATAGCTATTGATAGATTTATGATGAATACGGGGGTTAGTCCCTTTATACAACTGAGCTTTAAAATGTGAAAAATCCCTAACCGAATCGTTTATTTAGAGCCAAATAGCAAATCGACTCGAATGCCCATTTATTGATTTCTTGCTCAAAGTCGTCTGGCATTTCCGGATTTTGTGCCACAAGTTTGTGTATTTGGCGTAGAAAATCATTCGCGACCATGTCCATACTGCTAACATACTGGTGAGCTGTCTTTGGTTTCATTAAAAATGGATTTACTAATGTGCGGAATTTAAACCATTTTTCACCCTGACTGAAATTAGATACATAGTACTAAAATTCAAAAATATTACTAAAAAAATGGATAAAAAAATAAAATAAAATAAATAAATAAAAAAATTTAAAAAAATTTAAAAAAAATTAAAAGAAAAAAAAAATAAATAAATAAAAAAAAATAAAAAAAAAAAAAATAATAATAATAATAATAATTTTCTTCTTGCTACTATTCACCGAAATGAATAGACATCATAAGCCGATTTCGTTTATCAGTTTCGGGCTGTTCTAAGCTAGCTAAGACCAATTACTTTTGCGGGAGCATAATATAATTTGAATTGAATTTTCTTTACTACTAACGACTAAACGTATAGAAATAGTTGTTGTTACTCGGGCTAAGAAGAGCTGACGAGATCATTAATTCACCATGGGGCTCGGTTGTATAAAGCAGATAACTCTCTAGTTAATTTGCAATTCGTGATTCAAACGTCATGTCGCACTGTGTCAAAGTTGTCAACTTTGACACGTAATGCGACGTTGCCATATATAAACAACAATTTATATATGGCAACATCGCATTATGTGTCAAATTTATCAACATTGAGGTTAACGCATGATTATAATGTTAGATGTTGCATAAATTGTTGTTAGATTTGTATTTCATATCCCTATGTGCCTTTGTTTATATATGGCAACATCGCATTACGTGTCAAAGTTGACAATTTTGACACGTAATGCGACGTTGACATATATAAACAACAATTTATATATGGCAACATCGCATTATGTGTCAAATTGATCAAAATTGAGGTTAACGCATGATTATAAAGTTAGTGTTGCATACATTGTTGTTAGATTTGTATTTCATATCCTTATGTGCCTTTGTTTATATATGGCAACGTCGCATTACATGTCAAAGTTGACAATTTTGACACGTAATGCGACGTTGCCATATATTAACAAAGGCACATAAGGATATGAAATACAAATCTAACAACAATTTATGCAACATCTAACATTATAATCATGCGTTAACCTCAATTTTGATAAATTTGACACATAATGCAATGTTGCCATATATAAACAGAGGTGCGTGGGGCTATGAAATGAAAAGTTAATTTATCGAACAATATAATTACGAGTTATAGTTACTACAGCTTTATACAACCGAGCCCTAATTTAGTAGTTTAAGCAAAATGTTATATATAATTCAAGAAATAGTTACATTGATGTTAATCCGGGCGTATCTTCAAAAATATCCTTTCGAACAACTGTTCGGTAATACTTGATTGAGTGTAGCGCATCTCTTATCGGCCAAACACCCTCATTGCGGTACATCACCTCAAAATCATCAGGATTAAACAAAAATACCACATCATTCCGCCCCCAAATGCCCTTTAATATCACAATTTTTCCATAAGTAGAGTTCAGACTAAAAAAAAAAAAAACTAGATTGTGTTACATACACTGTCTATCCGGCGAATTATAAAACAGATACATACAATGAAACAAAAGCAGTAACTAAGCAACTCAAGTAGTATTAAAATATATGAAAAATTAACTTTTTTGCTCAAGAAATCACTCTCCGATGGCACTCGAAACCACGTCTCCGGCTATCGCGGCCGTCACGCTATCAACTGCACCACGGAGGATGCTACCGACTATCCACCCTCCGTGGTGCAGTTGGTAGTGCGACGACCATGATAGCCTAGAATCTAGGCCCTAGATGATATAGAAATACCGAGCGTTGGCGTTGGCCGGGACTGCTTTCTCAAGATAATTATTAGTTATTGTATAATCATTGCTTTAAGTTAGTTACTCAGTTGTTAATAAAATGTGTTAGTTGATTGTGGCGAAGAATTTATTATTTACTGTGCATTGAATAATATCCTCCAAAGATTTACCGGACCAAGTACCTGATCATACTAATTGTTATTAGAAATAAATCATCACGATATGTGATACATCTGATTAATACATCGCCCTGCGATACTATACACTCGCTCCGACATATATATATATATATATATATATATATATATATATATATATATATATGTCGGAGCGAGTGTATAGTATCGCAGGGCGATGTATTAATCAGATGTATCACATATCGTGATGATTTATTTCTAATATATATATATATATATATATATATATATCTTACTCTTATTCTTACTATATGATATTCGAATATAAATAAAGTAATTGTATGACCTAGCTCTGTTTTTTTTTGCCGAATAGACAGATTGAAGTATAATTTACGATTGATGTAGTTCGACCAGATTCATCCCCTTGAACTCCCCCACAATAAACCTCCACATATTCCCAACAATCGGCAACGATTTCGGACCGGGAATTTGTTTGAAAGGCTTAGCTTGTGCCCAGCCTTCCGGTGTTGTGTACTCATCGCGTTTTGCAAACTGCTGCTTGTAGTAAACTTCTTTGCGCGCAGCAATATCGGCGGTCGGTTGTGTGGAGTAGCATCGCACCAAATTGATTACCGTTCTCGTGCACTTCATGGTTCGCATGTACTCGCGCGCGGACTAATGTTGTAATTGCCCGATACACAAACACATTGTTAATTATATTTGAGTTGGTTTTAAATAAATAAAACTGTCTTATCTTATCAAGCTGTGTGATATAAAAATAATATGTTAAATTGTTGTTGTGGTGAAAATAAGTAACTTGCGGTCGATAATAAAATAACCTTATTCCCACGACAACGCGAATACACACACTTTAAACAGAATGATTACTGGCACTTATTCATAGCTATATAAATTGCAATTGCCAAGATGGTCTGCATTAGAATTAAATGACGCACGGGTGCCCGTTTTTATTTTCAAAACGGTGATTTATTAATAAACATCAGCGTGTGGTGAATTGTTTGCTTCCGCAATAAATAAGTGGGGGCCGATGATTGTACACCATCATTAGTCATTTAATGTTGTAGTTTCAATTAACTCAAACTAAATATTTAATATACAGTGTGATCCAAATAAGAAGGAACATTATATAACTTTATTTCACGAAAAAACGGTTAAATATTTTATATATTAATTTTGATAGGGACATCATATATAGAGTGTCCCTATCTAAATTAATATATAAATTATTTTTCCTGAAAATGTGTTTATATAACTGCAATTAGTTAATATTTTTTGGTGCTAAACGTATAGTAATATTTGTCACATGCGCTAGAAGAATTGGTGAGAAAATTAAATCATATCTCGTCGTATGACGGGTAGCACATAGAAATATAGTATAAATCATTTAGCTTGGCTTATAGCCATAAAATAATTCAAATTCTGTAACCTTGCACCACGGGCAAGCGAGCAGTGATAAAAAAATTATTTATTCAGTATTAAACGTAAATGATTTTTATGTTAATATTTGTATTTGATATGTGCTAAATATATGTAATGTCGACTTTCTCAACTAAATAATTTTTCAACTATATTTAGAATATTAAATATTATAAATTATAAATTATGTAACCGTGTAAAACCATCAGAGGCATCAATTTTAATTTTTTGTTACATGTTAGATGGCCCCACAAAAAAACAATCTTATACTGTTAGATCTACTGATCTTGGATTGGCATTAAAAAATCTTTGTGAGCGCGGAAATTTTTCAAACAACCCTCGTATAGATGTAAATGATACAAGCTTAAACATGTATCAGTTGAAACAATCTAACAGTTCAAACACCTAAATATCCATAAAATATTTGTATGTAATTTACTTATCAGTAATGAAATTAAAATTGTATTCATTGGGGCCAACAACACACCCTACAATCATTCCAACAAAATCATGTTTGGAGTGAAGATCATCCTGCTACTACTGATAGTCAGTAGTGTGTTAACAAATGAATGCAAGCCAAGACATTACAAGTATGGAACTGTATGTGTTTGTGATGCTGATTTTTGCGATGAATTCGAGCCGATTGAAAGACCGTTGCACGGAAATTATGTGATGTACACTTCAAATATTGAGGGCGAACGGTTTGTGAAGCGAATGGGAGAATTTAAGAATACAACTGGTGAGCATGAGGAGGAGGTTGTTGTAAGCAGAACGGACAAATATCAGCGCATTAGGGGATTTGGAGGAGCTTTTACTGATGCGACCGGTTTGAATATTAATGCACTTGATAATAAAACTAGGGCGAGTTTATTTAGGTGAGTTTTACTAGCTATGGTTTGTCAGCTCTCTAGTGGTATCTTATTATTATTATTATTATTATTATAATTATTATTATTATAATTATTATTATTATTATTATTATAATTATTATTATTATTATAATTATTATTATTATTATAATTATTATTATTATTATAATTATTATAATTATTATTATTATTAATAATAAAAAAAAAATCTTTCGCACAGTAACTAAAATGTATCAAATTTGAAAGTAAAATGGGCGAGCTTTGGATGTAAAGTCATATAATTTCCCTGAATTACAACCTAATCTAAACTAACCTATTGATGGTATATTAAGGCACCTTTCGCGATCAATAATACTGTCAGTATTACTTATCATATAAGTTATAGTAATGATGAAATGAAGTGAATACTGATTGTTACTCGGATAATTGATTACTTAATAAATATAATAGGATTGAAGCAAATACTGACAGTATTAGGACTTACAGTATTATTGACCATGCCTTATTGATCAATAGGTTGATCGTATTAAGATGCTTCCCGTGCAAAATGAGGTGTAATCATATATAATCAAATTACATAACATCCTGTGGAAATATATATTATTTTCTCCCATTTATTTCACAGACTGTTCGCCCTCAATAAAATATATAGAGATGAAATAATGTGTTACATGATTACACATTATTTCATCTCTATATATTTTATTGAGGGCGAACAGTCTGTGAAATAAATGGGAGAAAATAATATATATTTCCACAGGATGTTATGTAATTCGATTATATATGATTACACCTCATTTTGTACGGGAAACATCTTAATACGATCAACCTATTAGTCAATAAGACACGGTCAATAATACTGATTATACATTATTTCATAGACAGACAGGCAGACAGACAGACAGGCAGACAGACAGACAGACGGACGGAGAGACAGACAGACAGACAGACAGACAGACAGACAGACGGACGGACGGAGAGACAGACAGACAGACATACATGCATACAGTCATCGAAAAAATCGGATTTATTTCGGCTATTTAAGGCATAAAACGTAACGAAAATTGAATTATTTTTATCTAAATTGTTAGCGACCACAATACCCTTCTTCTAGTGTAGTTTTTTTCTCCTGGAAAGTTATCGCATATTTCCACAAACAAAAAGTTTGCCTGTACAGTATATGCGTCCGTATGCAGAATGTTCACGTGATTCACTCAATTGCTTCGGCGATTCGAGTATAGTTCACATGCGGCGCTGCTGATTAGTTACTATATTATTTCAGATCATATTTTGGGAAAAACGGACTTGAGTACAACATGGGTCGTGTTCCCATTGCAGGCACCGATTTTTCAACTCATGCTTATACATACGCGGATGGAGATGAAGATGCTCATTTGAAAAATTTTTCTTTAACCAGTGAAGACTTTTTATATAAGGTACGGTAATTAATTCGCAACCATTTTAAGATATCGAATGCCCCATATGTCATAAACACCATTATCATGTATGTCTGTCGACTTGAATGCCCCGTATTCGCGATTCAAGCCGGCTGATACTCTATCTGGTGGCAGAAAATGAACTATCTAGATATTTTTTTACAGATACCTCATATTAAAGAAGCAGCAGCACTGAGAAAAGACAGGGACGAATTAGAGTTAATTGCGGCGGTATGGGTACCGCCTATATGGATGAAAGCTAAGAAGAACCTTCTGAAAGATGAACACTACCAAACGTTTGCCAATTACCACATCAAGTTTTTGGAAGAATACAAGAAGAATGGGATTGAGTTTTGGGGTCTTTCAACTGGTAACGAGCCGTATAGTAGGAATCCATTTAAACCGCAGCCGTTTCTAGCATTACCCAAAAATACAACGGTATATTCACAATTATTGTAATAATTTAGTTATCTCAGTCATAATTTTCCATATGGAATATACAGGGGTGCATATACAAATATCCAAAAATAGTCTATTTCGACTAGAAAAGTCAAGAATGGTGGAGAAAAGTCATAATGACATAAGTCTTTTATTATTAAATACAATAATATATACAGGGTGTTCGTAAAGTATGGAATAAATTCGTTAAAACCTTTAGTTATGGCTTTTGTAAATATTCTCTATTTCGACTAAAAAAGTCAAGAATGGTGGAGAAAAGTCAAAATTAGATAAGTCTTTTATTATTATATGCATCTTGCATATTATTGTTGTTGTCCTGTAATCGGTTTTTTCTTTCCGTAGGACAATAAGGCCTATTATTATTATTATAGTATTATTATTATTATAGTATTATTATTATTATATTATTATTATTATTATATTATTATTATATTATTATTATATTATTATTATATTATTATTATATTATTATTATATTATTATTATATTATTATTATATTATTATTATATTATTATTATTATTATTATAGTATTATTATTATTATATTATTATTAATTTGTACTCAATTGTTTTTGTTTTTAGATCAAATGGATTCGCGACCACTTGGGCCCTATATTACGAAATTCCAGTTTTTCAAAACTGAAATTAATTGGTTTAGATGATGTACGCGGTAACTTAAAATTTTATCAAAAGGTATGTATTTGTTTTATACAGAGTGATTCAAACTCGGAACTAAGAATAATTGCACTATTATTAAGCGTGAATTGACATTAATAGGAGATTCGTCAAGCAACAAGTTCCTAGTTTCAATTATATTTTTATTTATATATTGTTTATTTAATTATATTTTAATTTTTTTTATTGTTTATTTATTTATTTGTTTTTTTTTTATTGCCCAACCCTGTATAGTGATTTTGTTATAAGTTCTAGTTTCAATTATATTTTTATTTTTATATTGTTAAATAAATAAATAAACATTAAAAAAAATAAAAATATTAATTAACAATATAAAAATAAAAATATAATTGAAACTAGAACTTATAACAAAATCACTATATAGGGTTGGGCAATAAAAAAAACAAATAAATAAATAAACAATAAAAAAAATAAAAATATAATTAAATAAACAATATATAAATAAAAATATAATTTAATAAACAATATATAAATAAAAATATAATTTTTTTTATTGCCAAATCCTGTATAATGATTTTGTTATAAGTTCCTAGTTTCAATTATAATTTTATTTTTATATTGTTCATTAATATTTTTATTTTTTTTATTGTTTATTTATTTATTTGTTTTTTTTATTGCCCAACCCTATATAGTGATTTTGTTATAAGTTCTAGTTTTAATTATATTTTTATTTTTATATTGTTAAATAAATAAATAAACAATAAAAAAAATAAAAATATTAATTAACAATATAAAAATAAAAATATAATTGAAACTAGAACTTATAACAAAATCACTATATAGGGTTGGGCAATAAAAAAAACAAATAAATAAATAAACAATAAAAAAAATAAAAATATAATTAAATAAACAATATATAAATAAAAATATAATTAAATAAGCAATATATAAATAAAAATATAATTTTTTTTATTGCCAAACCCTGTATAATGATTTTGTTATAAGTTCCTAGTTTCAATTATAATTTTATTTTCATATTGTTAATTAATATTTTTATTTTTTTTATTGTTTATTTATTTATTTGTTCTTTTTATTGCTCAACCCTGTATAGTGATTTTGTTATAAGTTCTAGTTTCAATTATATTTTTATTTTTATATTGTTAAATAAATAAATAAACAATAAAAAAAATAAAAATATTAATTAACAATATAAAAATAAAAATATAATTGAAACTAGAACTTATAACAAAATCACTATATAGGGTTGGGCAATAAAAAAAAACAAATAAATAAATAAACAATAAAAAAAATTAAAATATAATTAAATAAACAATATATAAATAAAAATATAATTAAATAAACAATATATAAATAAAAATATAATTTTTTTTATTGCCAAACCCTGTATAGTGATTTTGTTATAAGTTCCTAGTTTCAATTATAATTTTATTTTTATATTGTTAATTAATATTTTTATTTTTTTTATTGTTTATTTATTTATTTGTTTTTTTTTATTGCCCAACCCTGTATAGTGATTTTGTTATAAGTTCTAGTTTCAATTATATTTTTATTTTTATATTGTTAAATAAATAAATAAACAATAAAAAAAATAAAAATATTAATTAACAATATAAAAATAAAAATATACTTGAAACTAGAACTTATAACAAAATCACTATATAGGGTTGGGCAATAAAAAAAACAAATAAATAAATAAACAATAAAACAAATTAAAATATAATTAAATAAACAATATATAAATAAAAATATAATTAAATAAACAATATATAAATAAAAATATAATTTTTTTTATTGCCAAACCCTGTATAGTGATTTTGTTATAAGTTCCTAGTTTCAATTATAATTTTATTTTTATATTGTTAATTAATATTTTTATTTTTTTTATTGTTTATTTATTTATTTGTTTTTTTATTGCCCAACCCTGTATAGTGATTTTGTTATAAGTTCTAGTTTCAATTATATTTTTATTTTTATATTGTTACATAAATAAATAAACAATAAAAAAAAATAAAAATATTAATTAACAATATAAAAATAAAAATATAATTGAAACTAGAACTTATAACAAAATCACTATATAGGATTGGGCAATAAAAAAAACAAATAAATAAATAAACAATAAAAAAAATAAAAATATAATTAAATAAACAATATATAAATAAAAATATAAGTTTTTTTATTGCCAAATCCTGTATAGTGATTTTGTTATAAATTCCTAGTTTCAATTATATTTTTATTTATATATTGTTTATTTAATTATATTTTTATTTTTTTTATTGTTTATTTATTTATTTGTTTTTTTTTATTGCCCAACCCTGTATGGTGATTTTGTTATAAGTTCTAGTTTCAATTATATTTTTATTTTTATATTGTTGAATGAATAAATAAACAATAAAAATAAATAAAAATATTAATTAACAATATAAAAATAAAAATATAATTGAAACTAGAACTTATAACAAAATCACTATATAGGGTTGGGCAATAAAAAAAACAAATAAATAAATAAACAGTAAAAAAAATAAAAATATAATTAAATAAACAATATATAAATAAAAATATAATTAAATAAGCAATATATAAATAAAAATATAATTTTTTTTATTGCCAAACCCTGTATAGTGATTTTGTTATAAGTTCCTAGTTTCAATTATATTTTTATTTATATATTGTTTATTTAATTATATATTTTTTTTTTATTGTTTATTTATTTATTTGTTTTTTTTTATTGCCCAACCCTGTATAGTGATTTTGTTATAAGTTCTAGTTTCAATTATATTTTTATATTGTTGAATAAATAAATAAACAATAAAAATAAATAAAAATATTAATTAACAATATAAAAATAAAAATATAATTGAAACTAGAACTTATAACAAAATCACTATATAGGGTTGGGCAATAAAAAAAACAAATAAATAAATAAACAATAAAATAAATAAAAATATAATTAAATAAACAATATATAAATAAAAATATAATTAAATAAGCAATATATAAATAAAAATATAATTTTTTTTATTGCCAAACCCACTATAGTGATTTTGTTATAAGTTCCTAGTTTCAATTATATTTTTATTTATATATTGTTTATTTAATTATATTTTTATTTTTTTTATTGTTTATTTATTTATTTGTTTTTTTTTATTGCCGAACCCTGTATAGTGATTTTGTTATATGTTCTAGTTTCAATTATATTTTTATTTTTATATTGTTGAATAAATAAATAAACAATAAAAATAAATAAAAATATTAATTAACAATATAAAAATAAAAATATAATTGAAACTAGAACTTATAACAAAATCACTATATAGGGTTGGGCAATAAAAAAAACAAATAAATAAATAAACAATAAAAAAAATAAAAATATAATTAAATAAACAATATATAAATAAAAATATAATTTAATAAAAAATATATAAATAAAAATATAGTTTTTTTTATTGCCAAACCCTCTATAGTGATTTTGTTATAAGTTCCTAGTTTCAATTATATTTTTATTTATATATTGTTTATTTAATTATATTTTTATTTTTTTTATTGTTTATTTATTTATTTGTTTTTTTTATTGCCGAACCCTGTATAGTGATTTTGTTATAAGTTCTAGTTTCAATTATATTTTTATTTTTATATTGTTGAATAAATAAATAAACAATAAAAATAAATAAAAATATTAATTAACAATATAAAAATAAAAATATAATTGAAACTAGAACTTATAACAAAATCACTATATAGGGTTGAGCAATAAAAAAAACAAATAAATAAATAAACAATAAAAAAATAAAAATATAATTAAATAAACAATATATAAATAAAAATATAATTAAATAAACAATATATAAATAAAAATATAATTTTTTTTATTGCCAAACCCTGTATAGTGATTTTGTTATAAGTTCTAGTTTCAATTATATTTTTATTTTTATATTGTTAAATAAATAAATAAACAATAAAAAAATAAAAATATTAATTAACAATATAAAAATAAAAATATAATTGAAACTAGAACTTATAACAAAATCACTATATAGGATTGGGCAATAAAAAAAAACAAATAAATAAATAAACAATAAAAAAAATAAAAATATAATTAAATAAGCAATATATAAATAAAAATATAATTAAATAAACAATATATAAATAAAAATATAATTTTTTTTATTGCCAAATCCTGTATAGTGATTTTGTTATAAGTTCTAGTTTCAATTATATTTTTATTTTTATATTGTTAAATAAATAA
The DNA here is from genome assembly GCA_963942505.1 of Lordithon lunulatus. NCBI lineage: Eukaryota > Metazoa > Arthropoda > Insecta > Coleoptera > Staphylinidae > Lordithon > Lordithon lunulatus. The sequence continues at coordinate 446,681 of OZ012668.1, forward strand.
ATAAACAATAAAAAAAATAAAAATATTAATTAACAATATAAAAATAAAAATATAATTGAAACTAGAACTTATAACAAAATCACTATATAGGGTTGGGCAATAAAAAAAACAAATAAATAAATAAACAATAAAATAAATAAAAATATAATTAAATACACAATATATAAATAAAAATATAATTAAATAAACAATATATAAATAAAAATATAATTTTTTTTTATTGCCAAACCCTGTATAGTGATTTTGTTATAAGTTCCTAGTTTCAATTATAATTTTATTTTTATATTGTTAATTAATATTTTTTTTTTTTATTGTTTATTTATTTATTTGTTTTTTTTATTGCCCAACCCTGTATAGTGATTTTGTTATAACTATATAATTTGAAAATATTTTTCAGCTATTACAGGACAATAAAACTCGAAGCTATTTGGATGGTGTCTCGATTCATTGGTACTTTGACAGATTTACACCAGTTTCGATAATAGAAAATTTTCATGATGCATATCCAGAATTATTTATTTTAGCTACAGAAGCTTGCTCAGGTTAGTAGCAAACCATCTTTACTACACACAAAACTTGCCCAACAAAATCAGGAAACGTTTTAAAATTAAAATATATATATATATATATATATATATATATATATATATATATATCTGCAATAACTTAAACTTAATAACTAAAACATCTTGACAATATCGTATGATAACATTTTCCCACATTTTCGCCCATTTGCTATCACTTAGATAATAGATAATTGCCAAATTTGGTCGCAATCTGTTGCGCCGTTTTCCCTGAATATTGTTTACAGACAGACATACAGTCATACAGTTAGACATACAGACATACAGTCAGACATACAGACATACAGTCAGACAGACATACAGACATACAGTCAGACAGACATACAGACATACAGTCAGACATACAGACATACAGACATACAGTCAAACATACAGTGAGACATACAGACCTACAGTCAGACATACAGACATACAGTCAGACATACAGACATACAGTCAGACATACAGACATACAGACATACAGTCAGACATACAGTGAGACTTATAGTCAGACATACAGTGAGACATACAGTCAGACATACAGACACACAGTCAGACATCACAAAAATTAAGTTTATTTTGACTATTTGAATGCAGTACAATGTAATTAATGCTTTAGTTATCACAATATTAGAGATAGACATTTTTTATTGTTTATGATTCATTAGTGTGCCTAACTTATCTCATCCTGTACAGCACCATCCAAATAGCTTTGTGCTTTATTGCCCTGTAATAGCTGAAAAATATTTTCTAATTATATAGTTATAAGGAGAGAAAAGTGGCGAGGGCAGATGGAGTTGTTATAGATGAGGTTAATTTGTATTTTTTTGCGGAGTGTTACTTTTATTTCTATTTGTATTTTAATTTTTGTTGTAGTCGGTGATGTGGAAGAGCAGTGAAAGAAATGCCAATAAAGGTCTTTTTTTATATAGTTATAATAAAATCACTAAAAAAAATAACTTCTACCTTTATAGGCCGTGAGGCTTTCCCGCCGGTCAAGGGAGAAGATCAGAGGAGTTTAATCAGTCGGTATTTACCTTAACTTCACAGAAACCCTCTGAAAAACTGTGAAAGGTGATTCGCGAAAATTCGTTCCCCGCTGGGGATCGAACTCAGGCTCCCCAATGCTCAGCACGAGACGGACGACGCCTCTAACCACTGAGCTGGGTTAAAATCACTATTATTATAACTATATAATTTTAAATATTTTTTATCTATTACAAGACAATAAAACTCAAAGCTATTGGTGCCGTTTTCCCTGAATGTTGTTCACAGACAGACAGGCAGACAGATATACACACAGACATCGCAAAAATCGGGTTTATTTCGACTATTTTAGGCATCAAACATAACAAAATTTAATTTTTTATTTGCTAAATTGTTCACGGCAACAATACCATCCTTCTAGTGTAGTTTTTTTTTCCCGAAAAGTTATCGCATATTTTCGTAATCTTGGTTATAAAACGTGAACACGTTTACACCTTCCTTATACAGCAGTAGCTGTATTTGGAAAGTTAAAAAGCCATTTTTTAAATTCTAGATTAAGTAAGAAAATAGATTTAATTAAACTTTTTGTATATAGGTGTAACCCCATTTGAAGTAAACGTAGCTCTCGGTTCCTGGAATAGAGGTGAAGGTTATGCAGCGTCAATATTGCAGGTAAATAGTATAATTATTTCTTTTTAATGGACAAGAATTTATAGAATAACATAATTTAGAGAAATAATTTCTTAGTAAAGGATAAATAAAACGATTTTTTACTTTGTTTTTTATCACACTTCAGTTACACTTTGCAACTAGTTTCGGCTAAGCTCTAGCCATTTTCGAGCTCCTCCGATGAGTCATGAGTAAAAAATCGTTTTATTTATCCTTTAAAATGAATTATCACAAAGTAGACGCCTTAACAATCCAATATTTGAATTTCTTAGTAATTGGAATTAAATGTTCGACACTCGGCTAGCCTTAACTCTAATTCTTTTATTTATTATTATTTATTTGTTTCGGGTACATAACAGGTATGAGATAGATATACCCCAACCCTATGACAATGCACCACAGACATACGTTTTACATTACATTTGGAATATGTTATATACAATATACAAGAAATCGAAATAAAATTTAAAAAATTTAAAATAAATTTAAAAAGAATATTAAATCGATTTCAATGATAAATAAAACAATTTTTTACTTTAGTTTTTTTTATCACACTTCAGTTACACTTTGCAACTAGTTTCGGCTAAGTTCTAGCTATTTTCGAGCTCTTCCGATGACTGTTTATGTTAATGTGTATTAGATAGAAGGTGATAACTGCAAAATATTGTGTTAAGGATTTTCAAAATTGGGTTTCCGCCTGGATCGACTGGAACATGGTGCTAAACCTTAATGGTGGTCCCAGTTACATTTACAGTGCAATCGATGCACCAATTATAGTCAACACCACCAGCGGAGAATTTTACAAACAACCCATGTATTATACAACAGCACATTTTTCAAAATTCCTCCCAAGGAACTCAATCAGACTGCACATCAACGAGCGTTGGAACGGACTGAATATGGTGGCGTTTGAGCGACCTGATAATGGAACAGCTATTATAGTATTGAATATGTAAGTCAGCTTATCGTCGCCTAAGCAGCAACACCACACATCTAAAATTTATTTAAGGTTCACAGAAATTGATTATAAAATGTTATTGAAGTTATTTTACTGTGACAAGTTATCCATTTTTTATTTTACTACTTATGTTTTATTTATTTGAACCAGGAGCTATTTAATTATTCAATAAACATTTTATATACAGTTTTTCTCTATCCGGTCAGTCTCGAATTAAATATTAGATGTGTGGTGTTGGTGCTTAAGCGACGATATGTCTTTAATAGATTTATCATGTCATCAGTTTTCTATAAGTGGTAGTTGTACATTTAATACCTAAAAAGAAATTTTACAAATATATGTTCAACAATAATATTATTATGATATAACTAACCCCCTAGGAGGAGAGTTAAACGCCATCTGGCGGCACTACATCAATTAGCAATGCACACCCATATGGCAATAACCGTCAACATGCTCATGCCATCAGGATCACCGGGTAGTGTCCTCTATGGAATAATCTTGATGGCATGTACATGTTGACGGTTTTTATTTATATTTGTATTCTTATTTTTGTATATTTTTGTTGTGGTTTGTGATGTGGAAGGGCAGTGAGGGAAATGCCAATAAAGGTCTTTTTTTATTACCATATTGTGCATTGTCAATTGATCTAGTGCCGCCAGATGGCGTTTAACACTTCTCCTAGGGGGTTAGTTGTATCATTTTTGTATATAAACACTCGAGGTTTGTGTGAATTCATCTTCACTCGCTGAGCTACACTGATGAGATTGATCTAGTGCCACCGGATGGCATTTAACTCTCCTCCTAGGGGGTTAGTTGTATCATATTTGTATATAAACACTCGAGGTATTGTGTGAATTCATCTTCACTAGCTGAGCTATACTGATGAGATCTAATAAGATCGAAATCTAGATATGTAGATTGCTAAGAGGTGGTCTTATATATGTTGAATAATATTATTAATTGCAGAAGGGAGCGGCCAATAAAATTGAAGATACAGGACATGGATAGAGGAATTATGGAATTTGTCATCTCAGCAAGATCAATAAATAGTGTGCTATATTATTAATTCGACTGTTTCTAAAAATTAAGATAAAAATTGTATAGCACATTAAGGCTCGGTTTTATAAAGGCTAGGTAACTATAACCCGTGATTATAGTGTTACATGTTTCATAAATCGTTTTTTAACTTTTCATTTCATAGCGTCATGTACCTCTGTTTATATAGTCTAATAATAATTCTATATAGAATGTGATAACACATGAATAATAAAACACGAGTAGTTTATTATAGTGGTTTATATAAATTCTTAAAATATATATTTCGAACTTGTAACCTATTTAATATTTAATTATTTTTCACAGCATGAATTGCATAGTGTATAGAATGGTGTTTTGTCCAGTCCCACTGTTTTTTGAATGGCCGATAACAGAAGCCTTGGATGCCTTTAATAGTGCAACCACCTACGAAAACAAAAAGTAATAACATATATATCTGGTTTGTGGTGAATATAAACTTACTCTCTTCCAACAGTTGTTGCAAATCCTGTGCAGTAATCAATTTGTCATATTCATGTGTGCCTTTCGGGCACGTATAGAAAATGTTCTCAGCCAGAATTATACTCTGAAGATAGGCTCGCCACGTTTGAGCAATTGTGGTCATAATAATAGTGCCGCCCGGCTTGGCGCACTTTACAAACGCGTCTAAGAAATCTTTTTTGGCCTCAATGTGCTCGATTACCTCGGACGATACGACCGCATCGAATTTACCCTCGTTGGAGCGCGCAAACTCCTCAATAAATGTATGACAATAGTTTAAATTATTCGCCAAGTCTTTATCAAGCTGCATATGAATCTTAGCTACTTCAATTAGTTGTTTAGTTGCGTCTAAGCCTGTCGTTTTTGCGCCTAATCGTGCAATGGCTTCTGATAAAAATCCACCTGAAGTAACAGAGTATAAACTCGCATTCGTATTTTCTTGATTTATTTCAATGTATTGGGAAAAAAAGCATTTATAATAATAATAAGCTTTATTTGCCCAACAGTAATTAATTTACGCCTGATTCTTAAAAATATGTGAGAAACCATGTAGTGTATAGTTCAAGTCGTTTGAAATGGAGGACGGGTATAGTCAGGTTGGTAGGGACCGCCCGCCCACCCCACCTTTGCACGCATAGTTTTTTCAATAGATACAGACGTTTTAGATTGTTTAAACCAATCCAAGAAGAGCGTTGATCCTATGAAAAATCTATGCGAGCAAAGGTGGGGTGGGCGGGCGGGCCCTACCAACCTGACTATGCCCGTCCACCATTTCAAACGACTTGAACTATACACTACATGGTTTCTCACATATTTTTAAGAATCAGGCGTAAATTAATTAATGAAATTAATTAAATAATTGAAAGTAACGGATAACAAACATTGTAGTTTACAGTTCAAGTCGTTTGAAATCGAGGACGGGTATAGTCAGGTTGGTAGGGACCGCCCGCCCACCCCACCTTTGCTCGCATAGATTTTTCATAGGATCAACGCTCTTCTTGGATTGGTTTAAACAATCTAAAACGTCTGTATCTATTGAAAAAACTATGCGAGCAAAGGTGGGGTGGGCGGGCGGTCCCTACCAACCTGACTATACCCGTCCTCGATTTCAAACGACTTGAACTGTAAACTACAATGTTTGTTATCCGTTACTTTCAATTATTTAATTAATTTCATTTATTAATTTACGCCTGATTCCTAAACATATGTGAGAAACAATGTAGTTTACAGTTCAAGTCGTTTGAAATGGAGGAGGTCCCTACCAACCTGATTATGCCCGTCCACCATTTCAAACGACTTATACGGTGTTAAATCTATGTTTAAAGATTATTAACCTGAAGACTTTTCCGCTAGTGAAAAGCTCAGAAAAATGTAATTACCCAATATTTACACAATAAAACTGAGAGAAAGATGATTCGCAAAATTTCGCCATTAACGGAGTTTGAACTCTCACACCCCACGATGTTTATTATTATTTAAACTTGATATTACCTCCGCATCCTGCATCCAAAATACTAAGTCCACTGAAAGGTTTTTTAGTTAAAGCTGCCTCTTTAGTAACAAGTCCGTCGGCAATTAGCACATCTTTAACATAAGGCACTCGAATTTCGTTCATCTGCTGCAACACCCGAATCGGTGCGTCTTTGTCCCACCACATCTCGCTAAGTTTTGTAAAGTGCTCCAACTCATTACTATCAATTGTTGTTTTTGCAACAGATATATTTCTTAAACCAAAAAATCTATATAATATATTTCTGATATAGATTAACCCCCGTATTCACCGACGTTCCATAAATCTATCAATAGTTATTGAACCCATAAGTATTCGTTGGTATAGCAACAATAAATATATTATCTAGGGAATGTAGTAACTTTAGATTCTCTCTATTGGAAACACTGAATAATTAAACAAATGGTGTCATAAAAGCTCCAATCGCAAGCGCTATTAAAGATAACACTCTTCTTGGAATAGTTTAAATAATATAAAACATTTATATCCAATGAAAAAACTATGCGAGCGAAGGTTGGGTGGGCGGGGGGTCCCTACCAACCAAACTATACCCGTCCGCTATTTCACGCGACTTGAACTATACATTACATTATTTTTCATATACGTTTTTTTAATTAGTCTTAAATTAATGAATGACATTAATTTAATCAAAGAAAAATAACGGATAATAGTGTAGTGCATAGTTCAAGTCATTTAAAATAGTGGACGGGTATAGTTTGGTTGGTAGGGACCCCCCGCCCACCCCACCTTCGCTCGCATAGTTTTTTTCATTGGATATAAATGTTTTATATTATTTAAACTATTCCAAGAAGAGTGTTATCCTATGGAAAAACTATGCGAACAAAGGTGGGGCGGGCGGGCGACCCCCACCAATCAAACTATACCCGTCCACTATTTCAAACGACTTGAACTATGCATTACATTATTTTACATATATATTTTTTTAATTAGTCTTAAATTAATAAATGACATTAATTTAATGAAAGAAAATAACGGATAATAGTGTAGTGCATAGTTCAAGTCATTTGAAATAGTGAACGGGCATAGTTTGGTTTTCTCATAATATCACAGTTTGACATTTGTGGGGATATTCTGTCACAATAACGTTGATAATTTATCCATTCAATAGCTTATGGGACCTATAAAGTTTATGGGATTTTGGTGAATACGGGCATAAGTGTTATATTAATTACAGTTATTTAGGCAGAAGGACCAGAGGATCGATAGTCATTTTCTATATGTGATATATAAATTATAATAAAAGATATAACAAATATAGAAACTACTATATTTATTTTCACATCGACACACGATTTTGTGGTGTGCTTAGATACCGGAGTGAATTTATCCACCAACGTTCCCATACCATAAAATTTGAGACCGCAGTTACGCAGCGTAACTTATTCGTCTAAGCAATGACTGATTGAAATGAAATATTAAATTCAAAATTTGCAGAATTGCTTGTGTAACAATTACTAATCAAAATACATAATTTGTTTTTTTATTTCTTCATTTATATGGGTTTTATTATTATTTAATAATTTTTTATTATGGGTGTTATTGAATAAAATATGGCATATTAATATATACTAATTATTAATATATATTATTATAATATATATATATATATATATATATATATATATATATATATATATTATATTATTAATATATACTAATATATATAATACTAATTAATTACTCGAACTAGTTTTAAAAAGCAAAACAATTTGAAACTATCACGGCTTGTTTAAAAACCAACAAGAATGTTCTAATAGTGTAAGACTAATTAATTATTTGGACTAATTTTAAAAAGCAGAACATTTTGAAACTAGCACAGATTGTTTAAATATCAACAAGAATGATTTGTTCAATTTTTTTTAGCCGAGATTAAAGTTGAAATCGCATATTTTGAAATTAATTATTCTAGAGGCGTTTGATTCATTTCAAAATATGCGATTTTAACTTTGAAATCAGATACAAAAAATAATTGAAAACTTTATTGCGGCAAATCATTCTTGTTGATTTTTAAACAATCTGTGCTAGTTTCAAAATGTTCTGCTTTTTAAAATTAGTCCAAATAATTAATTAGTCTTACACTATTAGAACATTCTTGTTGGTTTTTAAACAAGCCGTGATAGTTTCAAATTGTTTTGCTTTTTAAAACTAGTTCGAGTAATTAATTAGTATTATATATATATATATATATATATATATATATATATATATATATATATATAAATATATATATATATATATATATATATATATATATAAATATATATATATATATATATATATATATATATATATATATTAGTATATATTAATAATATTGCCATATTTTATTCAATAACACCTATAATAAAAATGTATGTATTATGATTTGTAATTGTCACATATAAATAATTCTGCATATTTTGGATTTAATATTTCATTGCAATTGGTCACTGCTCAGACGCATAGTTACGCCATACGCCGCGTTGCAGGTCTGCGCCCGAACACGAATTTGGTTGGATAAGTTCACTTCGGTGGCCACCATCTAGGTGGTTAAATATATTAATTTAGAAAATTAATAAAATGATTATGAATACATATATAAAGTTACCACCAAGTAAATAGATTTCATAAGTACCTCAAGCCATTGTTGTTAATTTGCGACGCACCGCTTTTAAGAATGTTTCGAATCATATTTTCTCGTTATCGAATTGTTATCACTGCAGTCTCTTCTGATTATCACCTAAATAGGCTTAATATAGCACGACCCGTTTCGAGATGAGCAAAGTGTAGAATGACCTTTTTTAATTAGAAAACTTCAGTAATGCCGTTGATTTTTTTTGGCGGGGGTAATTATGTTGTAAAACTACAATTTTTTGGCGTGATAAATTCAGGCAACTCTCTCAATAAAAACTCGCTTATTTAATTTATTCCCGGCAGATTATTTTAGAATACTGATAAGCATATATTTTATAACGCGGGGCATTGACCGCCTTGGTAAAATTAAAATTTAATCATTCCCTACAAATTTAATTAGTAACGCGTTATGCATTGTAATGATGTCTAGTTTTGATTAAAATACACAAATCCAAAGCCGGATGAATTTAGTTTGTGGCCTTTGGCATTATTTTTTTCTTACCGGGCTCAATTGAAGAAATAAACAACACAAATAATAATTATTTTGTAGATTATTTAATGCCACTACCTACTACGTTAATTTTAAAAATTTCGCTACCAGTACCGCAAGCCACTATAAATCGTCCTTTATATATTCATTAAAATTTTTGAGGATGCAATAATTGTGGTTAATATTAAAACAATTCAATAATAATGTGTGTTAAAATAAATTATTTACAAACTAAATAGTAAATTCGAACACAATTATTGATTACTGCCACTCTTCACGGCGTGCAGAGCGTAATTAACATCAGTATTCGAAATACAGCACCATTCACAAGTATGGGGATTCATAGTCATTCTATGTTTCCTTCTAGTGGAGCAATCACCTAAAATAACTAACATAAAATCCTCAGCTATGTACTCAGAAAAGTATACTAAAAGTCGTTTTAGAAAGACAATTTCTTGACGCAAAAGTTAGTCAACATGCGAGACAATCTAAATTGTCTAAATCTATTTTTCCATTCGATCTACCATCCAATTCAATATTTCAAATAATTTGCTGTATGATAAATTATTTGAAATATTGAATTGGATGGTAGATCGAATGGAAAAATATAACGCGTTCTATTTTGGGACAAATTGTATGGGAGGAGGATATATGAATTCATTTCTTGAACAACTTTTGAGTTAAGAAATTGTCTTGTCTAAAACGACCTTAACATTCCTCCAATAACCTTTGCAATTTATGCGGGAAAATCAGTGTGTCATACTCGTGGGCGCTCCGCAGCACTATATTGAACACATTCTCACATTATCTTACATTTCCTCCCATTTGCCAACATTTAGATAATAGATAATTGCCAAATTTGATCGCAGTTTACCCTGAAAGTTGTTCACAGACAGGCAGACATACAGACATCGGTATATTTCGACTATTTGAATGCAGTACAATGTAATTAACGCTTTAGTTATCAGATTATTACGGATAGACATTTTATATGGTTTATAATACTTTCGAAAGACAAATAATTGGAATAATATTAAATTTACATGCCGATGTAATTTTTATCTTTGACAACATTTGCCAATATTGTACGGTATTTAACAATATTTGATAACATTTCACGATATTTAACATTATTTGACAATATTTTATAATTTTTGAAGATATTTAACAAAATGAGATGATATTTTATAATATTTGACAAATTGTAACGATATATTTGTCTTTTTGTTTTATTTTCTTTCGTTTATTTGTGCGTAATTACATTTTAAACTATATATACAATTAAACTATTAGGCAACCCAAGCTACACCAACTATTGTTTTCTTGCGCGCATATTTGTTGTTGGCATTCTGAAATCCATTGGCGGGAAAGTGACTTTTTCTAGGAAACCGTTTTATCTAGTTATTTTCTCTGTTTATGAACCGATTTTGCTCAAATTTTCATGAGATCGCCCCAATTCGGTTTGCAAATAGGATCGCGATTTATTCAGCCGTTTTCCCGGAAATTTGTTCACAGACAAATTCATATCCACACACACACACACACACACACACACACACACACACACACACACACACACACACACACACACACACACACACACACACACACACACACACACACACACACACACACACACACACACACACACACACACACACACACACACACACACACACACACACACACACACACACACACACACACACACACACACACACACACACACACACACACACACACACACACACACACACACACACACACACACACACACACACACACACACACACACACACACACACACACACACACACACACACACACACACACACACACACACACACACACACACACACACACACACACACACACACACACACACACACACACACACACACACACACACACACACACACACACACACACACACACACACACACACACACACACACACACACACACACACACACACACACACACACACACACACACACACACACACACACACACACACACACACACACACACACACACACACACACACACACACACACACACACACACACACACACACACACACACACACACACACACACACACACACACACACACACACACACACATTTCCAAAAATAGTCTATTTCGACTAGAAAAGTCATGAAACGTGGAGAAAAGTCAAAATAAAAATAACTGCTGTATAAGAAAGGTATTGTTTTCGCGAGAAAAAAATTGAATTCCTAAATTTTTTTCTCGCGAAAACAATGCCTTTCTTATACAACAGTGCTTTATTCGGAAAGTAACAATCAGAAAGAGTAAGTACGCCACGTCAATGTAGTGCAGTAGCCAGCACCTCCACTTAATCGGGTAGTCGATACCATTTCATTCCATTGATACAAACGGCTTGTAAACTTTACATTTCCTGACTGAAGCCCTTTGCCCCAAACACGGCAAAAGTCAGGAAATGTAAATTTTACAAGCCGTTTGTACTAATGGAAAGAGCAGATTTTTTTTGGTTAAAAAGACATACAAAATTATATATGCTATAATAACCTAATAATATTTTTATATAGAATGTGATAACACATAAATAATAAAACAAGAGTAGTATATTATTATTATACAGGTTAAGTGGTAGAGCAGATCAAAATCTGAACGACTGTTCTTCAAATGTAAATTTGGTTGTAAATGTTTTTCATAAAAAATAAAGACAGTTTATTATTAAATATATATATATTATATGAAATCTTAAAATGTATATTTCGAGCTTGTAACTTTGTATTTAATATTTACTTATTTTTCACGGCATGAATTGCATAGTGTACAGTAGGGTGTTTTGTCCAGTCCCAATGTTTTTTGAATGGCCTATAAGAGAAACCTCGAATGCCTTTAATAGTGCAACCACCTACAAAAACAAAAAGTAATCAGCTATTAATTTGATTTGTGATGAATGTAAAACTTACTCTCTTCCAACAGTTGTTGTAAATCCTGTGCCGTGATCAATTTGTCATATTCATGCGTGCCTTTCGGGATCGAATAGAAAACCCACTCGCCCAAAATTATAGCCTCAACATACGCTCGCCACGTTTGTGCAATTGTTGTCATTATAACAGTACCGCCCGGTTTGGCGCATTTTACAAACGCGTCTATAAAATCTTTTTTGGCCTCAATGTGCTCGATTACCTCGGACGATACGACCGCATCGAATTTACCCTCGCTGGAGCGCGCAAACTCCTCAATAAATGTATGGCAATAGTTTAAATTATTCGCCAAGTCTTTATCAAGCTGCATATGGATCTTAGCTACTTCAATTAGTTGTTTAGTTGCGTCCAAGCCTGTCGTTTTTGCGCCTAATCGTGCAATGGCTTCCGATAAAAATCCACCTGAAATAACACAGTATAAACTCGCATTCGTATTTTCTTGATTTATTTCATCAGTGTATTAGGAAGGCAAATAGATAATTACTGTGCATATTTTTGGTCTTAATCACTAGCTGTTTATGTACAAAACTATTATTGTATACAATAAATGTAAGTTTTCATTATTAGTATTATGAGATAACTTTCCGGAACAAAAAAACTACACTACAAGGAAGATATTGTATTTCTGAACAAAAAAAATCAATTTCGCTACGTTTTCTGCCTAAAATAGTCCAAATAAACCCGATTTTTGCGATGTCTGAATGTATGTCTGTATATATGTCTGGTTGTATGTCTGGTTGTATGTCTGTATGTATGTCTGTATGTATGTCTGTATGTATGTCTGTATGTATGTCTGTATGTATGTCTGTATGTATGTCTGTATGTATGTCTGTATGTATGTCTGTATGTATGTCTGTATGTATGTCTGTATGTATGTCTGTATGTATGTCTGTATGTATGTCTGTATGTATGTCTGTATGTATGTCTGTCTGTATGTATGTCTGTATGTATGTCTGTATGTATGTCTGTATGTATGTCTGTATGTATGTCTGTATGTATGTCTGTATGTATGTCTGTATGTATGTCTGTATGTATGTCTGTATGTATGTCTGTATGTATGTCTGTATGTATGTCTGTATGTATGTCTGTCTGTATGTATGTCTGTATGTATGTCTGTATGTATGTCTGTATGTATGTCTGTATGTATGTCTGTATGTATGTCTGTATGTATGTCTGTATGTATGTCTGTATGTATGTCTGTATGTATGTCTGTATGTATGTCTGTATGTATGTCTGTATGTATGTCTGTATGTATGTCTGTATGTATGTCTGTATGTATGTTTGTATGTATGTCTGTATGTATGTCTGTATGTATGTCTATATGTATGTATGTCTGGTTGTATGTCTGTATGTATGTCTGTATGTATGTCTGTATGTATGTCTGTATGTATGTCTGTATGTATGTCTGTATGTATGTCTGTATGTATGTCTGTATGTATGTCTGTATGTATGTCTGTATGTATGTCTGTATGTATGTCTGTGTGTATGTCTGTATGTATGTCTGTATGTATGTCTGTATGTATGTCTGTATGTATGTCTGTATGTATGTCTGTATGTATGTCTGTATGTATGCTGTATATATGTCTGTATGTACGTCTGTATGTTTGTCTGTTTGACTTTGAACAAAATTCTGTATATATGTCTGTATGTATATCTGTTTGTCTATGAACAAAATTCCTAAACCTCTGTAAAACTGTGAAAGGTGATTCGCAAAATTCCGCACAGAATAGAGTTGTATGCTCAATATAAGACGAACGTCGCCTCTAACCACTAGGCCACTAAGCTCGGTGATTATTATTATTTAAATTTGATATTACCTCCGCATCCTGCATCCAAAATCGTAAGCCCACTGAAAGGTTTCTTAGTTAAAGCTGCCTCTTTAGTAACAAGCCCGTCGGCAATTAGAATATCTTTAACATAAGGCACTCGAATTTCGTTCAACTGCTGCAACACCCGGGTCGGTGCGTCTTTGTCCCACCACATCTCGCTGAGTTTTGTAAAGTGCTCCAATTCATTACTATCAATTGTTGTTTTTACAACAGACATATTTCTTAAAGCAACAAAAAATCTATACATTAAATTAAATACATTTATTTAGGCAGAAGGAAACGAAGCTTAATAGACATTTTCTATATTTGATATATTAATTATAATAAAAAATATATCAAATATAGAAACTACTATATTAATTGAATTTAAATTGACAACTTTTAATGAAAGTGTCAATTTTTTCGACCATTTTTGAATGAGCAATATAGAAACTACTATATTAATTTTCATATCATATAGTAGTTAGAATTTGCAATAAAAAAATTGGATTGTCATTTGCAAAATTGACGCCATCGACAATTTTTTCAAACGACAACCCAATTTTTTATTGCAAATTCTAACTACTATATGATATGAAAATTAATATAGTAGTTTCTATATTGCTCATTCAAAAATGGTCGAAAAAATTGACACTTTCATTAAAAGTTTTCAATTTAAATTCAAAAATTGAACAATTTTTGCAAAATGCCTAAATAAAGGTTTTATTGTATTTATTCCATACTTTAGTGACACCCTATAAATTAAGTTACCAACAGGTAATAGATAATAGATTACATAAGTACCTTAAACCATTTTTGTTGAATTGCACCACACCGCTTTTAAGTATGTTCCGAATCATATTTTCAACAATTCACTTCACTATCTAAAAATAATTTTAACACTTCAAATTATCACCTAAATAGGCTTAATATAGCACGACCCGTGTCGAGATAAGCTAAGCTTAGAATGGTTTTTTTTTTAAGCTGAAGACTATAGTAACACCAGTTTATTTTATGGCGGGGGTAATTACATTGTAAAAAAAATACTTTGTTGGCGAGCTAAATTCAGTAAACACAGAGCAACTCCCATAAAACCGGCTTACTTATTCCCGCCAGATTATTGCAATGCACCGATAACCACGATTTTTTTTGTAACGCGGTCAATGCCCCGCTATGTTCGATTTTAAATTTAATCATACCCTCCCAATTTAGATTGTAACGTGTTATAAATTGGGTTTTCTATCGCGCATTGTAATGAGGTCTAGTTCTTTTGATAAAAATACGTATATCCAAGGCCGGATTAATTTATTTTGAGACCTTTTTACCTAACGAATTTCCTACAAGAAATAGACAATACAAAAAATGGACAGTGTAAAACCTAGACCATCAAAAATACCCGGCCCTATATATAAAGGTCTATTTGTCAGGGCTGGTTAATATATTAATATATACAATACAGAAATTATTTGCAAAGTATAGGAATAAATTGTTTTATTCCAAAATAGACAGTGTAGCCGAGCCCATCAAAAATACCGGGCCCTATATTTATGTCATTTGTCAGAGCATATGACAAATAATATAAATATAGAGCCCGGTATTTTTGATGGGCTCGGCTACACTGTCTATTTTGGAATAAAACAATTTATTCCTATACTTACGCAAATATTTTCTGTATTGTATATATTAACCAGCCCTGACAAATAGACCTCGTTTGATTCCTTAAGGTCGTTCTAGACAAGACAATTTCTTGACTCAAAAATTAGTCAAGTTTCGAGACAATCTAAATTATCTCGTATCATACAGCAAATTATTTGAAATATTGAATTGGATGGTAGATCGAATAGACAAATATAACGCGTTCTATTATATATTATATTTCTCAAGGACAAATTGTGTGGGAGGAGGATATATGAATTCATTTCTTGAACAACTTTTGAGCTAAGAAATGGTCTTGTCTAAAACGACCTTTACATAATTACAATATATATATATATATATATATATATATATATATATATATAAATAAGAGCCTGTAAGAATGAAAGTGGTGTTAGTCACCATGAATTGTCTTGAAAAGGAGAAGATTTCAATTTATATATAGATTACAATAATGTTTTGCTGTTTTTTTTGTAAATGTCAAATTGAAAATTTCGTATAATTTGTCTATGATATGATCCGGTACTGACATTAGTTGCCATTTCGTGGCCACTATAAATAGTCCTTTATATATTCATTGAATTATTAGAGGATACAATAAGGGTGGTTAATATTAAAACAATGCAATCATAATAATAATAATGTTTGTTAAAATAAATTATTTACAAACTAAATAATAATTTCGAACACAATTATTGATTACTGCCACTCTTCACGGCGTGCAGAGCGTAATTAACATCAGTATTCGAAATCCAGCACCATTCATAAGTAATGGGATTCATAGTCATTCCATGTATCCTTCTAGTGGAGCAATTGCCTAAAATAACTAATATAGAATCTACACTATGTACCTTAGGGCGGATAAAAAACGACTATTTTTTTTTTCAATTCCGATACTGTAAACAAAAATAGTCGGCCTTTTTGTAGCCACAAAAAATTATACTAACATTCCTCCAATAACCTTTGCAGTGTATGCGGGCAAATCAGTTTGTCATACTCGTGGGTGCCCCGCGGCACTATATTGAAAACATTCTCGGCCAAAACGAGCGCCACGATTCGACACAAAAACGTTTGACTCATTGTCGTTATAAAAATCGAGCCACCTGGTTTTAAACACCTCACACAATTTTCTAAGAACTGTTTTTTCTCACCCACATGCTCAATTACCTCTGAGGAAACTATTGCATCGTACGTATTTTCGTGTGACGGAGAAAATTGCTCGATGGAGCTGTTTATATAGTTTAAATTATTGATTAATTCTTTATCGTTGGACATATGGATTTTAGCCACTTCAATCATGTCTTTAGTAGCATCCAGTCCGGTTGTTTGTGCGCCTAAACGCGCTAGGGCCTCAGTTAAAAAGCCACCTACAAGTAATTTTTGGCAATTAATACCATCACCGTTTATATTTGAGTTGACTTACCCCCACAACCAACATCTAATATTTTCAATCCTTTCAATGGTTTATCCGTAAATCTTATACTCTCAGTCACAAAGCCAGTATTTATTAAACCATCTCTAATAAAAGGCACGCGAAGTTTATTCATTGAAAGCAATGGTTTGACTTCACTGCTGTTGTTCCACCATTGCTCACTCATTTTTTTGAACTTCGTAACTTCACCTTCGTCTACAGTTGACGTTTCGGAAGCCACCGCAATGTGTCTGCATAATAAAAGACTACTCGGCAATAGAAAATATGATTACTTTATCATGTATACCTGATATTATTGGGGATACTCCGTCGTTGGTAAGTTGCTATGCCAAACAAGTTTTTCAACAACATTTTCTAAAAGAAAGTGATTTTTTTTCAGAATGGCATATTGTAATAATAATAATAGCTTATACAACAATAAAATCTCCTAGGGTAGGCGCTGTGTGGATTTAGTAGCACAATAACTGTCGAAATAGTGAGAGAAATAGACGAAGAATGTAAAGCAAGCGGTCGGAAAAGGATAACTGGACGGCTGGTCGAGGAACTTCTGGGTGAAGTGGGTGAAGTTGCCACAATAAGCCACACCACGGAGATGCACCTCTCCGTCATGCAATATATCATGTGCGACACCGACAGTAAGGAGAAGATGAAGGATAGTACCTACTATTGCATTATATGCGTAAGGCCCAATTCAAACATAAGCGGCGTCGGGCGGAGGCGCAGTGTAGGCGAGGTACAGGCGCGACGTCGCACAGGCCATTGGGATCTCCATATGCAGTGAAGGAGTGGACATTACATCATATGTTTACATAAAGACGGCGTGGAAGAGTTGTGCCTCTCGCCTCGCAGCCACCGTGTCTCAGGCGAAGAAGCTAAGACGAGGTGCCGGCACAGCGAGAGACACGAGGCAAATGCCCGCGCCTCGTTATCTAAGTGGATATAGAGGGGGCGTAAAAGCGTCGTGCCTCTCGCTACGCCTCCACCTCTTCGCCACTATGTATGATTTTATTTAAGGCAAATCGCAGAGCCAAACGAGACAACGCATTTTGACGCTACAAGAAGCTGTTAATGTAAACAAAAACCATGTTTTTGGGATACCTACTTCCGAGTGGAAAAACATGATGAGTATTTGGAAAAACAATAAAGAAGTACCTACACCCCAATGTTATTTGTGTTATTCATTCATTAAATAGCAAGCATCATAATAGATTTGCATAATAAACTCTTAAAAAAATATAAAGAATAATAGAAAAGTAGAAGCTAATATTTTCATAAAGTGATGTCTATAGGCCACATCAGATTTTTTTATCTTTACTTGAACGGAAAGTTATTAATATCTCAATGCTTTCAACATACATTTTACTAATTAAATAGATTATAAAATATATTATTAGTTATTTAAACAAAATAGATTATAAAATATAATATTAGTTATTTAAACAAACTAATCTCTGGATGTTTATCAGTGTTTGTTTATTGCATGCTCATAGATAACCCTACTTCAGAATTGCTGTACTTGTATTGATATTAATTTGAATTCACTTACATGCAGGACTGGATTAATTATTATTTTGGGACTTTTTTTTGATAGCCTTAGATATAAGTTCTTTTTATACATAAGCTTGCTAAAATCAATGGCACCATAGGGAGAATGAAAAGAATCCTGAGAAGACTTCAAAAACGCTAGCAGGATGAACTTAAAAAGATCGCAGAGAGAATTTGAACGCAAACAGCGCAGGACTGAAGGACATGAAAGGTAATGGAAGAGGGCTATGTTCAGGAGTGAACGACTTCGGGCTGAACAAGAAGATACATAACCCCATCATAAATATCAAATGTTGTAATATTTTTTTGTCAAAACTTTGCATAAAATTGATATTTATTTTATCACACCAAGTTCTATTCTCCAACTGATCATGCAAGGAAAAATACAAGGAAGAAGAAGCATTGGGTGTTGCAGAAGCTCATGGTTAAAGAACCTTAGAGAATGGTACGGACAAACATCGGTCGGACTACTTAGAGCTGCAGCGTTAGAATCGCCATGATGATTGCCAACGTCCGATAGGAGACAGCACCACAAGAAAAAGATACCAAGTTGAAATAAATACAATACTTACATCAATTGTTAGTATTCAGATCCTTTTTCTTCAGGATACAAAAAGTAAATTTTAACAGAGCCTTTATCTGTTTTAACTTCTTCAATATGGCTTATCAAGTAAATTGCTGCAATGCCATATGCCAAGCAGGGAATTCCTGAAATTAGATCATGCATTTCTAAAAAGGGCAGATGAATCAAACTAGTATGTTTTTCACCACTTATTTTATTATTTGAAACAACTAGTTTCAACACATTTCTAGTTAACCACATTTGGTTTCTATATTAAAATTATATTTGTGAAAATAAAATAAATCATTCCTAAAGCTGAAAGTCTCATGCAGGTCTATATTTGACCCACACCAGGCCCATATTCAGATGATTAAATGAGCATTGGTTTGTACAGATTATATTCCAATGACTTTACATTATAAACCTAGTTAAACTCACCCAAATTTAATACTTTTATTCCTCTAAACAAATAATCTTCAATACGCAAATCTTGCTCAGGCCGTTTTGTACAATGATACTTGATGTATGGATAACAACCAGTTCTTAAAATATGGTAATTTGAACTACCAGCTCTCCAATTAAAATGCGACCAGCCCCACTGGTCATCCTTAATACTGTTATACTAAAACAAATGCAAATAGAAAAAACAAAAGAACAATGACTACAATGAGATTGTTTGGAGATGCAACCCAGTAATAAAACTTCATTTCAATATAATCGTTTAGCCTTAAAGGGAGGTTTCACAATGGGTCCATTTTGAGACCTAAGTGTCTATAGCTATGTTACCCTCCAGCCAACTACTCAGAATATAATCGTATATATTTAGACTTAGAATACATATTATATATATATTATCAATTGCCTTTTACCTTTCGGTGTAGGCTATACTTAGAATACAATAAGACAGTTCAGCATGGTAACATCATAGCTCCACTGATAGCCTTTAAGTTGAATGGACTATTTTTGTATTATAGACTTAGAATACATAATAATACAAAAATAGTCCATTCGACTTAAAGGCTATCAGTGGAGCTATGATGTTACCATGCTGAACTGTCTTATTTCCACAACAGAAACTTATGGTAGCACTGCACCTCTCAGACTAATAAATAAATAATTTTTTATTAGTCTGAACTGCACCTCATTCACTGGTAGGAGCAATGAACCCTTTTCAAGGTTTTTTTTTCATGGTAATCAATGAGTTCACAATTAGGCATGTGCACTGGGCTTTGTAAATAATGTGCTGATAATGGTTCACCTAATAGGGTACAAAAAAATACTTGGGACTTGTATTATTGTGCCACAACAGAGATTTCTATGAAAAATTGGAAGTAGAATTAAAAGGTATATAATAAAAAATTAAACGTAGTAGCAAATAGAGATAGAACTGATAAATGAGGGAATATAATAATAATAAATATATAATAGAATTTCAGTGTGATAAAACCACTACATAAAGTAAGAGCTAGTTTGGAGAGTGAACATCTTTCAAAGGGTAGCAATGTGATAAAACCACTACATAATAGAATTTCAGTCAAAAAACCCAGAACCATCAATCACTACTGGGATAAAAATAACTTCACTACCTAGGTAAAATACCAAGTATAGTTTAATAATGTTTGAAATAGAATGTAACAACAAAAATATTAAATATAATCAAATACCTTAACAAAATAGGATGTCCAAGGTGGCTCCTTGCATTGCAACAAATAACTAGTAAGAACTTCAGATGCAGCTGGTTTACCCGACGGTTTGATGATTTTAAACGAGAATTTACGCACTGCAATAATGCACCGGTGCATTTAATCACTGTTACAGGTTTTTGAGGTTAAATTTCCATTTGTTTTGACAGCCGGCCAAATGTGTACATTGAGTTGCATACGAACGAAGCGCAAAACTAGTCCAATAAAACAAAACCAACGAATTATAAAGATTATAGAGAGAAACTACAAAGTATTTTAGTGAAAACCTAGAAAAACTGGTGATACAGGGGAAAATGGAAGGAAAAAGACCAAGAGGAAGATCGCCGATGAGGTGGAGTAACACTATCAAGGCAACAACCAACAGCACGATAACACAAGCAACAAAGAAATCCGGGAACAGTAAAAATGGCGGGATATTGTACGTAAGAACGACAGCAAAAGAGTAAACCATAATCACGACCTCAATGAAAAGAGAGAAAACGAAGAAGAAGAAGAAGTTCAAAGAAAATATAATTCTAGCAGTAGTTACTATATTTGTTTACAATTTGTAACTGGCTATCGACCTTCTGCCGTGTTAGTAATATATATATATATATATATATATATATATATATATATATATATATATATATCTACGTGTCTTTTACCTTTCGGTGTAGGCTAATAATAATATCTTTATATCCATTGAAATTGTAATGATGCGTATATGTGAGTATTAGGACTTCAGAAAATTGTCCCTAAGTTTTCTACAACGTCGTTAATTGTATCCCAACTATTTTATTTTATAAATATATTTCGATTCACCGACATTCTATAATAATCTATCAATAGCTATTGAACCCATAACTATTCGTTGTTATAGCAATAATAAATACATTATCTAGGGAATGTAGTTACTTTAGATTCCCTCTATTGGAAACACTGAATAATTAAACAAAAGGTGTCATCAAAGCTCTAATCACAAGCGCTATTCAAGGTGTTTGATATTTGTTTTGGCATATTCTGTCACAATGACGTTGTCAATTTATCCATTCAATAGCTTATGGGACCTATAAAGTATAAAGTTTATGGAATGTTGGTGAAGGCGGGCATGAACATACTGTATGTGACCAAATATACATAAATTATAATTTTCAGTTGTGTTATCCAGACTTTTGTTACAGGTTACTGTAATCTCAACTTTGGATTTTCAGTCAATTAGTAGTAGTTTCAGTCAAAAATAATACTTCTATCTTTATAGGGCTATCAGTCGTGACGCTTTTCTGCCAGTGAATTCATTTACGCAAAAGAAGTAATTTGAAATAACACTTTACTTTTCAAACTGACATCAGTTTGGCATGTTAGACAACATCCTTTTACAAAAATCACACAATACAAACATTGTTAGTATTGTTATATAATAATATAATATAATATAATATCACGGTTAGTACGCTCCTTTTGTGATTTTAACTGTATACTGACATATATTTGAACACATAAACGTAAATTTGCAACGCACAACGTACAATATTCAGAGTAAATCTACATAGGGCAATAAATTCATATTCCTCCTCTCTGTCAATCTATGTAATTTATGTCTTCCAACTGGCAAATTCGCAGATTTGGAATAGCCATTTTTTTTCATAGAAAAATCTAGCCTATGATTGCCTGACACATAAACTTTAACGAATCGATGGTAATCAGTAATATCTACTTAAAACGCGCATTAAATAACCCAATATAAAAACTTAAATTTACCTACTAAAACTTGATCGCTAGTACATTTAATTTCAATTAACCAGTCATACATATTCATCCATACAGGAGGGCACCATAAATCAAAGCGGGGGCGGCAGACATACGATCGGAATCCAGGCCGATGGGGTCCCGTTGCAAATGAAAAATTCGAAACACGCCGAAAAGCAACAGTTGTCATTACGTCACGTGGTAAATGCAACGTTGCCAATTCAACCAAATGAAAGTACCATAAAATATTTAATAACACCCAAATGTAACCCACCCGATACAATTTTAATAACAACAACACTAATAAACAGCATAACCTTCATATAATATATTTATATGAAGTGAATAACATGAAATGTATTGGATATTAATGGTGTCTCTACTGTGGCAACGCAGCATTTAGTAAACATGGCGGTTGAGGTGTAACAAGTGTCAAAACAGTGGACAAAAACAGTTTTAAAACAAACCCGCATCGTATCGTGTTGTGCTCGCATTTATTTAATATAATACGCGTAAGTCGGTGAGTGTATGTGCCGATTTTTACCTAAACATAATTGTGACTATTCGATTGGTTTTACGACTACACGCAGCCATGCCAAGTACTCGGGCGTCTGGTAAATAGCGGCGGTGTTATTTACACTGTCTTACTGTAAAAACGTACAGGTAGACGGCGTAGGTGTTTGACTCCGTCGCGTGTTTCGCGTAAATTTGCGAGGAGTATGCGGTGAAAACAACGAGAATAGAATAAACGAGACTGGCCCGATAAAATGGAACGGCAGAACGATGAGTTGTTGATACCGATTTCGTCAGGTATGTTGTAATTTAATTACCTTTTTAATTTGTAGGGGGGCCTGCGGTTGCGTTAAGTTGTCTCAGCACCGTGACTAAATGACTGAAGGTGTAAATAATTTTGACGTTGGACGTTTTATTTCAACTATTTTGAAACAAAATTAGTGGTGTAATTGTTTAGTATAGACAATTTAAATCTACTAGGGGCTGGATGATGTGTTGTTGTAAATGGAATGAGCCCTGATTTACAGTAAAGGGTGAGGTACTGAAGACTCTAAACATTAAATATATATTTCACTGGAAGATATTATTGCAGGATCACAATGGTCATAATAAAAATCTATATATCATTTTAAAATGATAAGATTTTTGCATTGAATGTTCCCCATTATTAATAGAGACCCACAACTTAATAGTATCAACTACAAACAAAAATTTAGTTTGGCTCTTGAAACTAGATTTTCTTGTCAAAAAAACGATCCTTTATTATTATTATTTATATATTTTAATTACTCATCTGAGCTGTTATAGGATTTTGCTCTGTCCAGAGAAATACTCATCTGCATTTAGATGAAATCTTCTTGCACTTGAGTATTATTTATAGTCACTATTCTATTCAAAATTTCTATTGAATTATGTGTGATTGTTAATGCACTTTTAAGAAATAAAAAGTGAAACCTTGGGTATATAGTCATATATGATGAAAAAATAGTATTAAGGGACCTGCAACTTAAGTTTAGTTTCAAGAGCACCATTAAACATTAAAACAGATCTGGTGTTGGATGCAATTATCAATGTTTATGTGTGGCTTCAATTACACATAAACATTGATAATAATAATTGGATATATAGTCATATATGATGGTAAAAAAATGTTAAGCAAACAGATTCCCTACTAAATGTTGTTAATTTTCTACCACCAGATACTCTATCTGGTTGTACAACATTTAGTAGGGAATTTGTTTGTTTACATTTTGTTTTTTTTTCATCATATATGACACCAACACAAATATGAGCGCAAAAAAAAATATCAGTTGGTGTAACTTGGGCTGCCAAATGGTTCATTTTATATATAGTTTAAAATTTAATTACGTACAATGAATGAAAATTAAAATGAAGCAAAAACACAAATATTATCAAATATCGTAAAAAATTATAAAATATCCTCCAATAAAGTCAAATATAGTCAAATATCCTGAAATATTGTCAAATATTGTGAAATATCGTCAAATATTGACAAATATTGTAAAATATCGTCAAATATTGACAAATATTGTAAAATATCGTCAAATGTCTTCAAATAAATTCAAATATCGTCAAAAATCGTGAAAATATTTTCAAATATCATCAAATATTGACAAATATTGTCAAATATAGTCAAATATTGTAAAATACTGTCAAATATAATCAAAAATTTCAATAAAATCAATAATGTCAATAGTGTCAAATATTGTCAAATATCATAAAATATCATAAAATATTGTCATATTGTAAAGGGTGAGGTACTGAAGACTCGAAACATTTTTCACTGGAAGATATTGCAGAATATGATGGTCATAATCAAAAATCTATATATAAATTAAAAATGATAAAATTTTTGCATTGAATATTCCCCAAAATATTGTCAAATATCGTCAAATAAAGTCAAAACTCGTTCAAATGTCGTCAAATATCGTGAAATATTGTCAAATGTTGTAAAATATTGTCCAATATTGTAAAATACTGTAAAATATTGTTAAATCATTTCCAACTACATCAATGACAGCCTCGCTCTCGACTTGAACTATGCTCTACATTATTATCCTTTATTATTTTTTGATTAAATTAATGTCATTTATTAATTTAAGACTAAGTAAAAAATATATGTGAAAAATAATGTAATGCATAGTTCAAGTCGTTTGAAATAGTGGACGGGCATAGTTCGGTTGGTAGGGGCCGCCCGCCCACCCCACCTTCTCTCGCATAGTTTTTCCATAGGATAACACTCTTCTTTGAATAGTTCAAACAATATAAAACGTCTGTATCTATTGAAAAAACTATGCGAGAGAAGGTGGGGTGGGCGGGCGGCCCCCACCAACCGAACTACGCCCGTCCACTATTTCAAACGACTTGAACTATACACTACACTATTATCCGTTATTTTCTATGATTAAATTAATGTCATTTATTAATTTATGACTAATTAAAAAATATACGTGAATAATAATGTAATGCATAGTTCAAGTCGTTTGAAATAGTGGGCGGGCATAGTTCGGTTGGTAGGGGCCGCCCGCCCACCCCACCTTCGCTCGCATAGTTTTTTCAATAGATACAGACGTTTTATATTGTTTGAACTATTCAAAGAAGAGTGTTATCCTATGGAAAAACTATGCGAGAGAAGGTGGGGTGGGCGGGCGGCCCCTACCAACCGAACTATGCCCGCCCACTATTTCAAACGACTTGAACTATGCATTACATTATTATTCACGTATATTTTTTTAATTAGTCTTAAATTAATAAATGACATTAATTTAATCATAGAAAATAACGGATAATAGTGTAGTGTATAGTTCAAGTCGTTTGAAATAGTGGACGGGCGTAGTTCGGTTGGTGGGGGCCGCCCGCCCACCCCACCTTCGCTCGCATAGTTTTTTTCAATAGATACAGACGTTTTATATTGTTTGAACTATTCAAAGAAGAGTGTTATCCTATGGAAAAACTATGCGAGAGAAGGTGGGGTGGGCGGGCGGCCCCTACCAACCGAACTATGCCCGCCCACTATTTCAAACGACTTGAACTATGCATTACATTATTATTCACGTATATATTTTTAATTAGTCTTAAATTAATAAATGACATTAATTTAATCATAGAAAATAACGGATAATAGTGTAGTGTATAGTTCAAGTCGTTTGAAATAGTGGACGGGCGTAGTTCGGTTGGTGGGGGCCGCCCGCCCACCCCACCTTCGCTCGCATAGTTTTTTTCAATAGATACAGACGTTTTATATTGTTTGAACTATTCAAAGAAGAGTGTTATCCTATGGAAAAACTATGCGAGAGAAGGTGGGGTGGGCGGGCGGCCCCTACCAACCGAACTATGCCCGCCCACTATTTCAAACGACTTGAACTATGCATTACATTATTATTCACGTATATTTTTTTAATTAGTCTTAAATTAATAAATGACATTAATTTAATCATAGAAAATAACGGATAATAGTGTAGTGTATAGTTCAAGTCGTTTGAAATAGTGGACGGGCGTAGTTCGGTTGGTGGGGGCCGCCCGCCCACCCCACCTTCGCTCGCATAGTTTTTTCAATAGATACAGACGTTTTATATTGTTTGAACTATTCAAAGAAGAGTGTTATCCTATGGAAAAACTATGCGAGAGAAGGTGGGGTGGGCGGGCGGCCCCCACCAACCAAACTACGCCCGTCCACTATTTCAAACGACTTGAACTATACACTACACTATTATTCGTTATTTTCTATGATTAAATTAATGTCATTTATTAATTTAAGACTAATTAAAAAAATATACGTGAATAATAATGTAATGCATAGTTCAAGTCGTTTGAAATAGTGGACGGGCATAGTTCGGTTGGTAGGGGCCGCCCGCCGACCCCACCTTTGTTCGTATAGTTTTTTCAAAGGATAACACTCTTCTTAGAATAGTTTAAACAATATAAAACATCTATATCCAATGAAAAAACTATGCGGACGAAGGTGGGGTGGGCGGGCGTTCCCCACCAACCAAATTATGCCCGTCCACTATATCAAATAACTTGAACTCTATTATCTCTATTACCATTAACTTATATTCTATTCAATTAATTTTCATTTGTTACTTTACGCCTAATTCGTAAACAAAAATTGTGAAATAATGTAGTGCAAAGTTCAAGTCATTTGAAATAGTGGACGGGCATAGTTCAAGTCGTTTGAAATAGTGGTCGGGTATAGTCAGGTTGGTAGGTGCCACCCGCCCACCCCATCTTCGTTCGCATAGTTTTTTCATTGGATATAGACGTTTTATATTGTTTAAACTATTCCAACATAAGTTGTATGACAGTGACAGCAGTAGACAAATAAAATCATAACGTATGTATTTTTGTAGCTACAATTCTGAAACTTGCTTTGTTTGTACCTTAAAAAGTAGGTTATAAGGAACAAAATTAACACTCGGGTTATATTATTTAATCGCGAGTTATAGCTGTTTGAAACTAAATATTTTTTATCACATTATTTGTATGATAGTGACAACAGTAGACAAATAAAATCATATAGTGCGTCCTTTTATAGCTACAATTCTGTAATTTGCTATGAGTATACTTAATAAAGTAGGTAATAAGGAACAAAATTAACACTCGTGTTATATTATGTAATCGCGAAGCTGTCATTGATGCAGTTGGCAATGGTTAAATATAGTAAAATATGTCAATAAAGTCAATAATGTCAAAAATTTAAAAATATAAAAAAATCAAATAAAGAGTTCATCTGAAGGAATTTAAACCTGTGGCCCATACCAATAGGGCTCCCTCGTTTCAAAAAGAAATCAAGAAAATATACGTAAATTTAAAAATTAGAAAAGTAAAAGTAAAGTGAAAAGTAGAAAAAGTGGAAACATATATGGCTTAAAAAAAATAGCTCCCTCCAAGCTTTCTTTTTTTTTTATACTACTGGTTAAAACTATTATTTTGAGAAAATAGTTAGCTTTAAATATAAAATGTAATGTAGGGGGGTTCAGTTATGAGGTGTTGCCCAGGGCTAGTTATGGCCCTGGGTATATGCTATATATTCAAAATCCCTCAATACTAATAGCCTACGATGGAACTACTTCCAAGACTCTTAAGATGGGTGAAGAAAGAAGGACGAAAAGCCACTACAGGGAAACATTTGTATAATGAAATAAATTAAATAAATGAATTAATATATAATGAAGACATTATACATGTGTATGTAATAATAATAAATAATTTTATTCCGAAAAAAAAAACAAGAAAGTATACGTTGTATACCTTCCAATATAGCCCTGTTTATAGCCGCTTCTGTTTATCCTTCGGAAGCTGTTTGGAGCTGTTGTAAGCCAGCTAAGACTATCCTAGAATAGCTCCCGAATCATAAACGAAAGCAGCTTATATATCATATTTAATATTTGTAGTCCACCCGTTATAGATCACCCTGTATAGCATATAATAAATTGTAGTCATTAATTTTGATTTGTTTAATACGAGTGATTAATGAAACTGATTCACTGTCTATAAAAAAAATATTTATATATTACTAATTCTACATTACTAAACATCATTAATTATTGAGTTGATAATTATCACGATTACAACTCATACAGTGTGATTAAATGAGTCGAATTAGATTGAAAATAATATCTGCGTACGTGTGTATGTATATGAGTTTTCCGCTGTTTTCCGCGCATGTCCGGCCAATCGATTTGGCGCCGCGACGGCCCAGGAATCTTCAGTAGCGCCGCGGCTTAGAGCGTCCCCGCCACGCGCGTTCGTTTCGAGCCCTCCAAGTAGTTACAACAGGTATATTATTCGCCGCTGCCCGCCTGCCCATGAGTGCTCCATTTTAATCAACAGGCACGTATTTATATATCATCCCCAACATTATCATCTTACACATAACCGTTTTCAAAATCAGCCCACAATGCCAGCAATTACGCTTCTATCTTGTCAACGCACGGACACACGGAGGCGACCTTTAATTTCAGAGTTTGACAACCTGTTGTTGAAGGTGGCGGCGGGGTTCCGTTTTAACAAACGCCGGCTCTAGGTTTAAATTCGTAAATGGTGGATATTGATTTTGCATTAGTGCTGTTTTGTCGATGTATATGTATATGTATATATATGAACGCGCCGCGTTAAACATTTATTGGTGCGTTTGATTTTCGTTTATGGTCGCCACAATAGGCGCAATCGATAATGTAATTATGGTTGGATGTAGATTTTACAAATATATCGCATTATGCGATGACAAGCATTTTCAGGTTTTGATTTTTGTTTTGATGATGATGACTTTTATGTATATTTTAATCCTTTTTTTGCGTTTAGAATAAACCAAATTATTATGAAAAAAATAGATTATAATTATAATAGAACATTATACTCAATGGTAAAACTACTGGACTTATTGCAATCTTTAAAATGTATTTATTTTTGGAAGTTACGACATTTATCATCTCATTGTGCGATTGCACTTGTGGCTTGTGTATCAAATGGGATATTTTATTTGAAAAGCAATAATTTGTAGCCAAAAATAAATTTAAATTTAAAATCAACATAGATAGTATTCAACATCATTTTACTGAAAAATTTCTTTTGATAAATTAATTAGTTTATTAAAAAAATATGTGTACATATCACAGGCGGGCGAGTAGAAATAGTTACGTGGTCGACTGTTAAGGTCGTTTTAGACAAGACAATTTCTTGGGTCAAACGTTAGTCAAGATGCGAGACAATCTAAATTGTCTCGTATCATACAGCAAATTATTTGAAATATGGAATTGGATGGTAGATCGAATAGAAAAATATAACACGTTCTATTTGTCAAGGACCAATTGTATGGGAGGAGGATATATGAATTCGTTTCTTGCACAACTTTTGAGCTAAAGGTCGTTTTAGACAACACAATTTCTTAGCTCAAGTTGTTCAAGAAATTAATTTATATATCCTCCTCCCATACAATTTGTCCTTGAGAAATAGAACGCGTTATATTTTTCCATTCGATCTACCATCCAATTCCATATAATTTAACCTGTAGTATAAAAAGAAAAACAAAGCTTGGAGGGAGCTATTTTTTAAGCCATATATGTTTCCACCTTTTCTACTTTTCACTTTACTTTTACTTTTCTAATTTTTAAATTTACGTATATTTTCTTGATTTCTTTTTGAAACGAGGGAGCCCTATTGGTATGGGCCACAGGTTTAAATTCCTTCAGATGAACTCTTTATTTGATTTTTTTTATTTTTTTAAATTTTTGACATTATTGACTTTATTGACATTTTTTACTATATTTAACCATTGCCAACTGCATCAATGACAGCTTCGCGATTACATAATATAACACGAGTGTTAATTTTGTTCCTTATTACCTATTTTATTAAGTATACTCATAGGAAATTACAGAATTGTAGCTATAAAAGTACGCACTATATGATTTTATTTATCTACTGTTGTCACTATCATACAAATAATGTGATAAAAAATATTTAGTTTCAAACAGCTATAACTCGCGATTAAATAATATAACCCGAGTGTTAATTTTGTTCCTTATAACCTACATTTTAAGGTATAAACAAAGCAAGTTTCAGAATTGTAGCTACAAAAATACATACGTTACGATTTTATTTGTCTACTGCTGTCACTGTCATACAACTTATGTTGGAATAGTTTAAACAATATAAAACGTCTATATCCAATGAAAAAACTATGCGAACGAAGGTGGGGTGGGCGGGTGGCACCTACCAACCTGACTATACCCGTCCACTATTTCAAACGACTTGAACTATGCCCGTCCACTATTTCAAATGACTTGAACTATGCATTACATTATTTCTCACTGTTTTTTTACGAATTAGGCGTAAAGTAACAAATGAAAATTAATTGAATAGAATATAAGTTAATGGATAATAGTATAGTGCAGAGTTATTTGATATAGTGGACGGGCATAGTTTGGTTGGTGGGGAACGCCCGCCCACCCCACCTTCGTTCGCATAGTTTTTTCATTGGATATAGATATTTTATATTGTTTAAACTATTCTAAGAAGAGTGTTATCCTATGAAAAAACTATACGAACAAAGGTGGGGTGGGCGGGCGGCCCCTACCAACCTGACTATACCCGTCCACTATTTCAAACGACTTGAACTATACCCGTCCACTATTTCAAACGACTTGAACTATGCATTACATTATTATTCACGTATATCTTTTTAATTAGTCTTAAATTAATAAATGACATTAATTTAATCATAGAAAATAACGGATAATAGTGTAGTGTATAGTTCAAGTCGTTTGAAATAGTGGATGGGCATAGTTTGGTTGGTGGAGGCCGCCCGCCCACCCCACCTTCTCTCGCATAGTTTTTCCATAGGATAACACTCTTCTTGGAATAGTTCAAACAATATAAAACGTCTCTATCTATTGAAAAAATTATGCGACCAAAGGTGGGGTGGGCGGGCGGCCCCTACCAACCGAACTATGCCCGTCCACTATTTCAAACGACTTGAACTATGCATTACATTATTTTTCACATATATTTTTTACTTAGTCTTAAATTAATAAATGACATTAATTTAATCAAAAAAAAAATAAAGGATAATAATGTAGAGCATAGTTCAAGTCGATAGCGAGGCTGTCATTGATGTAGTTGGAAATGATTTAACAATATTTTACAGTATTTTACAATATTGGACAATATTTTACAACATTTGACAATATTTCACGATATTTGACGACATTTGAACGAGATTTAACTTTATTTGACGATATTTGACAATATTTTGGGAATATTCCCCAAATGCAAAAATCTTATCATTTTTAATTTATATATAGATTTTTGATTATGACCACCATATTCTGCAATATCTTCCAATGAAAACTTTTGAGTCAAGAAATTGTCTTGTCTAAAACGACCTTTAGACCGCGGTCGACACTTAGACCACCCATGATCTATAGTATCAGTTATTAGCTAGTACTAGGATGGAATTTTGTAATATTTATTTGAAACCGAAAATACACGAGCGATATTTGAGACAAACTATTAGATATATTAGATTGAAGGAGCAAACAGTCATCATTGAAGATAACTACTTCAGTATAATGATATGTTTTCTATAACATTCTATAAGTGACTAAAGGACTTTAAGTTTTCTCCATTGGCGTTATATATTTGTCTTTCGTTAATAATTATTTATTGATGATTGTAACTTTATATTACTTGTTTATTCTTATATGTAATAGAAATCATTAAACAATATACTAAAGTAGTAATTTATATATTGTCTTGCCAATATTTTGGTTAATATGTTAATTCATTTCTTGAACAATTTTTGATTCAAGAAATTGTCCAGTCTAAAACGACCTTTATATGGTATTTACGATACTATTGAAATTTTACTTTTCCTAAATTATGACCGCTAAATATTATAAATAAATATTATTCTTATTGAAATGAGAGGATTAGATAGGATAGATAGAAATAAATAAATATATGATTGATTATTTACGATACTAAGTATTTATTGATGATTGTAACTTTATATTGCTTGTTTGTCCTTATATGTAATAGAAAACCTTAAACAATATACTAAAGTGGAAATAAGCCAATAAATGCTTGCCAATATCTTAAGGTCGTTTTAGAAAAAACAATTTCTTAGCTCAAAAGTTGCTCAAGAAATGAATTCATATATCCTCCTCCCATACAATGTGTGCTTGACAAATAGAAAGTGTTATATTTTTTCATTCGATATTTTTTCATTCGATCTACCATTCAATTCAATATTTCAAATAATTTGCTGTAGGATACGAGACAATTTAGATTGTATCGCATCTTGACTAACTTTTGAGTCAAGAAATTATCTTGTCTAAAACGACCTTAAGATATTGGCAAGCATTTATTGGCTTATTTCCACTTTAGTATATTGTTTAAGGTTTTCTATTACATATAAGGACAAACAAGCAATATAAAGTTACAATCATCAATAAATACTTAGTATCGTAAATAATCAATCATATATTTATTTATTTCTATCTATATATCGGATTTAAAGTGACTAACAATACTGTCCGATTCCCAGATAGCTCCTTCTAGATCTCTGCCTCTAGTATACTGCTGAAATTGTTTAGCCTGATGACGCAAAAATCAGGCCAAATACTTTCATTGTAAGTAGCTACTACGTTACCGTTTATTTATTTATATTACTAATTATTACTAACATGCTTTTATGAAGTACGTATTTTGTAAAATTGATGTTTTCATTTAGCAACGCGTGCGTGCTAGGACGGAAATAGATTGTATTTATTAAATAATTTACGCAAGTTTAGGTGCGCGGTGATTTCATCTGCATTGTGTACGAACCCCGACCGATTTGTAAACTGTTGCTACAGCGTCGATTGCTCAAGCGGGGCGCTCGGTTTTCTCACTAAATGCTTGCGGCCCTGACGGTTTAGCATATTAATCGTTTTCGGGATTTTATTAAAATTTATAGAATTTAATAGAAATAGAATAATAATAATCGACCAGACGACATCAACCATGATAAAAATTAAGAGTCCTGTTTACTGACAGACGCAATAGTAGATGATATCAATATTGAAAAAAAAATAATAAAAACTCTGCAACTGAATACTTGAAAATAGAAATCAGCAGAATCTGGCACGTAAAATATAATTATATTCAGAGTTTTGGTACTCTTTAATCCGTCACAAATATTAACTTTGTAATTTTTGAGTTTAACAGCCCAAAAAACTATGAACAGTTGAGATACACATATCATACTTTGTAGGGACTAAATATGACTAGTTGTAAATATATTCAGAGTAATTTAATAAAATTTTGAAAACTACAAACGGAATTATGCAAGTTTTATTCGTCAAATAGAGTCCATATTTAATGAATAAAACTAGCAGTAATAAAAATATATGTCACGACATACATTGACAACACAAGTCATAAATGACGGGTTGATCGGCTTCAAAACATGTTTTCGTTTTTATATTATAAGATTTTTCTCCCCTAAAATTCGAGAATGATTTTCCGAAATAACAACGCGAGATTAGGATAGATATTTGACGTTAGTAAGGCGATAAAAAGTACCATATTCCAAATATTGGATTGAATCGGCATTTACTTTGTGATAATTTATTATAATAAATAAATAAAACGAATTTTTCTTTATTTTTTTTATCACTTATTTATTGCTGTATGCGAATACTTTCGGCTACGCTCTAGCCATCGTATTAGCTTGATAATGGCTAAATCGTAGCCGAAAATATTCGCAAACAGCAATAAACAAGTGATAAAAAATCAAAGAAAAATTCGTTTTAATTATTTATTATAATAAATTATCACAAAGTAGATGCCGATTCAATCCAATATTTGGAATTATGGTACTTTTTATCGCCTTACTAATATCAAATATCTATCCTAATCTCGTGTTGTTATTTCGAAAAATCATCCTCGAATTTTAGGGGGGAAAAAACCTTATAATATAAAAAAGAAAACATGTTTTGAAGCCGATCAACCTGTCATTTATGACTTGTGTGGTCAATGCATGTCGTGACATATATTTATATTACTGCTAGTTTTATTCGTCTAATAAAGTCCCTATTTGATGAATAAAACTAGATTAATGTCTGAAATGTGTATTGAATACGTTAAAGTTAAGAAGTATCAATCAATAGAACGATGATTTTTTATGATTACAATTAATTAGTCAGCTAAATTCCAACAGGTCGCAACAAATTCATTATCATCTCTCTATTTTCTGGTTCATCCATTTACGGGCCTATTTTTTAAAGGTAGAGTTCCAGTTATTGGATCGTCGACCGCACGGAACTGTTACTTTTAACTGTTGATGTTTTGTAACAATGCCCGGATGGCATTGTGTGCGGTGGCGCGCGTTCCACATTTTATACGTTTAATTAATAAACTGCGGCTGAAACGGTTCGATTTGTTTACAGTCTATACCGCATAATGTAATGAGACAATTTCACGAATGATTAGAAATCATTTAAAGAGCTTACAATATCTAATAAGATATGAATATATATCTACAATGTGGTTCCCGATTAATGCCCTGGATCAAGAGTTCTCAATGTTTAGAAACGCTATATCACTTAAATAAGCCGCTAAAAATGTTGTACCCTCATGATATTTTGTAATTCGGACTTACTACTATACAAGTCTAAGAATATGGGTATATCAGGGTTTATCTTCGTTAACTTTAAATATAAGTCGGACTAGATTTAATATACATTTTTGAAAAATGAAGCTCTACATAAGGAATGTCTTGAAATTTCTTTTGTACCCCCTGCAACAACGTAATGTACCACCAGTTTTACATGTACCCCCAGTTTGAGAACTTATGTACTAGTAATTTTACTTCCAGGGTTAGTTAGTGACATTTTCGCAACATTTGTTGATAAAAAAGAGTTACAACGCGGCAAATAAAACAGGACAAAATAATTTTTTCTCGCACTAGCTTTCACTTGTCAAATGTTGGCATCGAGCTAGTAGATCACTCTGTATAGTATTATGTTTTTAATAAAAGTTCAAGTAATAATAAGTTTATTGATCCAAAATTGTGGTAATCACAGAAAGTACAAAAAATAAAACTATATGACAAATTCAACGTAACGTTAATTTGCTTCTTTGAAATTTTATAACCTTTATTTTTCATTACGACCTTTTTATTTATGTATACATATGTATATAGCTCGGCTAAATAAATATCTTCTTTCTTTTAATACAAATAAAGTATACATGAATGAATAAATTGGTTAAAAGTGGTGATGTTTCGATTTGGGGTGAATAATAAGTAAAACATTCTAGTAACATCACTCTCAACAATAAACCACACAAAGCATTGATAAATATCAGTGAACGCGGAAAAACAAGTTTATTTATAAACTTATTCTGCGAAGTTTAAGGCGTTTAATTGAAAATCGACGGGCTGTGCGTACTCACCCACGATGTGCCGTTAACGAGCTGGCTTGGTGCGTCTTTATGAACGGCTTGTGATTCAGAACAGACCTAGTAGTCTTTTGTTTACTAGCTCGAGCGTCATATTTGTCATAAAAATATAAATAAACTTTTATATTTTAGGAAAGACTGAAAACATCTTCAATTCCTGGAATATGTACAATATAAAATAACACATGTTTTTTACATTTTTATTAAACATTGTACGTTGTATCAATTTTTTTAATAAAATTGACAGTACTATTGACTGTGTAAGGTGCCTTTAATACCAATTGAATATCTAATTGTTTTAATAAGAGAAAATAATGATATCTTCTCACAAATGAATTAGTTAATTAATAAAACAATATGTAATATGTCTACATCATACATGCGGGCGACTAGGAATAGTTAGGCTCGTGACTGGTCGACGTTTTGGTCGTTTTTGCGTTAAAAATCGACCCATTTCATCGACTTATGTCGTTTTTAACGCAAAAAAAACTCACTCGAAAAGATGATCAATAATATTATATGAATTAGTGGTCCTACTATTGAATATTTTATTAACCCATAGAAAAATAGTATAATTTTCATTAAAATATTCCTAATTTTTGTCTATTTAAAAAAAAAAGTTTAAATAATTTTGTTTGTAATTTCAAACCCAAGTGAAAGCTAATTCACTTGGGTTTGAAATTACAGACAAAATTATATACAGATTTCTGTGAAATTAAGGTGAATACCGGGTGATTAAACTCCTCCCTTTACCGGCGGAAAAGCCTTTCAATTGATAGCCCTATAAAAATAAGACGTTTTTGTTCATGATTAAATTTATAAAAGAAATTAATAATTCAGACAGTTCCCTTAAATAACGCCTGGAATGTGTTGTTGCGCATTGCATTGCGGGCGATTTTATCAACTCGTCCACGCCAAGATGTTTGCATTACCGCTCAAAAGGGATTATGAAGAACGTGCGACCCACATAAATTAAAACATATTTTTAGCTATTTAATTAAGCCATTAGAGCAAATTGACAAATTAAACCTTATTAGTAGAAGTCAGTTTCTTAATTTGAGAGTAATAAATTGTATATTGGCTATAACGGAATTATAATTACTTGAATTAGTTGGTTATTACAAATTGATATGTGGCCAGCAATTTGCAATAACTAATTAAGTTTAATATTAAGAGTTTTTTACCCCTGTATACAGCAACGTTCCATAAATCTATCAATAAGGCACCTTACACGGTCAATAATACTGTCAGTATTTGCTTCAATCCTCCTTTTAATTTATCAAGTAATCAATTATTGGGATAAACATCAGTATTCTCTTCATTCCATCATTACTATACCAACTATACCTTACACGATAAGTAATACTGTCAATATTTTAGAATAATGAACATTTTAAATATGGTATCGTACAGTAATACTCCCTGGTAATACTGTCATTATTCTAAAATATTGACAGTGTTATTGACCGTGTAAGGTGCCTTAATAACTATTGAACCCATAAAAATTCATTGTTATAGCAACAAAAAATAAATTATCTAGGGAATGTAGTTACTTTAGATTCGCTCTATTGGAAACACTGAATAATTAAACAAAAGGTGTCATCACAGCTCCAATCACAAACGCTATTTAAGGTGTTTGACATTTGTTTTGGCATATTCTGTCACAATGACGTTGCCAATTTATCCATTCAATAGATTATGGGACCTATAAAGTTTATGGGTTGTTGGTGAATACGGGCATAAATGCATTATTAAATAATTCCCGATAGCGGCTTGCTTTGCCATGAGCATCCATAGGGTAACAATTTAGGTTTGTAATTTCATAGAGCCGCTACTCTGTCGCTGCCGCGCTAATAGTCAATCAATTCTCCTCTATACTGATGTATTATACTTTATATCAGATTATCGATGAGTATTAAAAGCAATTAGAGACCAATTGTTTTTGGAGATTAAAGGCCTTCACGGACAGACGCAGTAATGTTGTAAACGCAAATTTAATTACAATTTTTGATATTATATGATAATAATTATTATAAAAGGAGTTTCATTGCCCTCGCTGTTTCCCAAAAATAACTTATAGATAATAAACGACTATATTACTAAATATTCTCCACAAAAGTAAGAAATGCAGCAATATAAATAAATATACAGACATGCATTTGGAAAAAATGCGTAGTTCCGTTTTTTAGGTAGAAATTTCGTGTGTTAAATTTTAACTTATAAATTTTAACTTATTTTAACATTAATATTTCATAATTAGGGTTAGGTGGAAGATCGGTTAAAGTGATTTTCCATCTAACCCTAATTATGAAATTTCAATGTTAAAATAAGTAAAAATATAATATTTCATAAAAATATATAATTTGAGATTTTGATAATTCATCCTCACCATCTACATATTATAGAAGCGTACCCATACTTTGAATCTTAACTTAAAGATAAGGAAAGGAATTAATTGACATTTTTATTAAAAAAAATATCACTTCAATTCTATCTCGAATACAGCATGGTATCAATCGGACTTTTTTCATCCGGATATTAAGGAAATGAAATACGCAATTTTCAGCATTTCTTGCAATACCCCACCTCGTATTGAATTTCTAAATATACCCATCTACATATCAAAGCCCCCTAGCTTATACGCGAATGTGAGAAGCCCCACACATTATGCTCCTGAAATCCCTCTCGTCTGATACACTCCACTACTGGCCGGGCGCCGACACGGAAAGCCATCGATCCGCTACAAAATTACATTTAGTAGGAAGCCTCTTTCATCGGTGACTTATCCAAAAGTCCTTAAGTACTATTCAATACTAAGAACTAATAGTGATTGCGTATTGTTAGTTTCACATTGATATGAGTGGTTCTTTTGATAGATAAAAAACAATCCGAAATCTATAAAGAATAGAAACTTCGTTCTCGAGAACATGATTTTTTTAATGTTAGCATAAACGAAGTTTCTATTCTTTACAGTTTTTGGTTTGTTTTTCATCAATTAAAAGTTACTCCGATGTTTCTACCTAATGATAAAAGAACATCGAGAAATTATTTGTTTTTAATAACGCACTGATGCCAACATCCCATAAACTTTATAGGCCCCATAAGCTATTGAATGTATAAATTGAAAATGTCATTATGATAGCAATTGTCAAAATAAATGTACTAAATAGCGCTTGTGATTGGAGCTTTGATGACACATTTTCTTTAATTTGTCAGTGTTTCCAATAGAGCGAATCTAAAGTAACTACATTTCCTAGATAATTTATTTATTGTTATGATACCAACGATTACTTATGGATTCAATAGCTATTGATAGATATATAGAACGTTGGTGAATGCGGGGGTGAAGCCCGTATTTACCAACACCCATAAGCTAATGAATGTATAAATTGAAAATGTCATTATGACAGAAATGGTTAAAATAAATGTCAAACAACTTGAATAGCGCTTGTGATTGGAGCTTTTGATGACAGCTTTTGTTTAATTATTCAGTGTTTCCAATAGAGCAAATCTAAAGTAACTACATTGCTTAGATAATTTATTTATTGTTGCTATAACAACGAATACTTATGGCCTCAATAGCTATTGATAGATTTATAGAACATTGGTGAATACGGGGGTATTATTAGTCAATTATTTCCAAAACTATGGTTAGAATGGGAACAAAAAGTGATTCGTATTTGTTTGTCTTCAATTAGATTCATGAAATTTTGTATTTATTCTCTTGGAGTGAAATACTTTAATCATCTAGAATTACATTTTAAAAATATATTTTTTTACAAAAATAAGTAACGGTGATCTGTTAATCTTGTGGTGAAATTCAACAGTTTGTGTGAGATTAGTCGAGGCGACCCGAGTGCACTGTCCCAGTTTTTCGGGGGCGCACGCAGCCCAGCGGGGGATGACGATTCCCCGGCGCGCAACCCTGGTAACTAAAAGCTAGGTCGGCACCCGGAAATAAATGGGTCAAGAACAGGCATCGGGGACGGCGGCGAGAGTCTGCCAAGGTCGCCAAAGTACACAAACGACGATCAATCGGTCGGAATTCACAAAAGCATGACCCTCAGGAGTTGTGCAAGGGGCGCCATAAAATTGATTCGACTACGCATTTTGCTAAGATAGTAATTTTGATTTAACATCTCGATTTTTTTTTGTATACAAAAGTTACATATTATGTATAGCTAAAATGTAGTCCTTTACAGTATTTTATTTAATCATATGCCTTCTACCGTAAGGTGTAGGCGTAATTTACAGTATATAGGGAATTATATTAATTGCGTACACAAATAAAACATAGAAATGACAATTTTAGCAAAAAATTAATAATAAAAGTAATGTACTTCAAACTTTATCATATTAATTAGGTAAAATTTTCGGTGTATAATGAATCAATTTACAAATGAAAATTATTTAAAACGACACTTTCCATCTAGTATTTTACAAATGAAGAAAAAAGGGCACACTCAGTGCCCAGTGAATGGTATATTTAAAACAATAGGTACAAACAAAGTTTCTCGACGTATAAAGTGTGATAGTAAATAATAGATAATAGATAAAGAATAATAGATAATATTAATATCATTTTGATGAGCGGAGTAAAAAAATACTTTTTATGTAGGATTAAATAAATTTAGATTACTAAACCATTTTCGGTATTTTACGAAGTATAATCAATCAAATTTCAAATGAAAACTATTTAAGCAAAACGACACTTTCCATCTGAAAATATTGTTCAAATGTGACATTAGAAAACAGTAGTTTCGACAAAAGTTAATGTAGAGATATTCTTATACGAGGGTAGCTATTTATGTATTGAAAATCTGCTACACTGGTGATGCTAGGTGCAATCCGACTGCGCCATTCGTGAGATTTATTCGTTAACAATGAGCATTCCTGAATGTAACTGGTGTTGTTTCATTCACAAATGCTCATTGTAACGAATACATCGCGCGAACGGCGCAGTCGGATCGCACCTAGCATCACCAGTGTTGCCAATTTTCAATACATAAATAGCTACCCTCGTATAACAATATCTCTACATTAACTGTTTTCGATACTACTGTTAATTCGTTTGAAAAATATCTTCATATGGAAAGTGTCATTTTGCTTAAATAGTTTTTATTTTTATTCGTTAACAATGAGCATTTGTGAATGAAACAACACCAGTTACATTCGGGAATGCTCAATGTTAACGAATAAATCGCACGAATGGCGCAGTCGGATCGCATCTAGCATCACCAGTGTTGCCAATTTTCATTACATAAATAGCTACCCTCGTATAAGAACATCTCTACATTAACTTTTTTCAAAACTACTGTTAATTCATTTGAAAAATATCTTCATATGGAAAGTGTCGTTTTGTTTAAATGGTTTTAATTTTTATTCGTTAACAATGAGCATTTGTGAATGAAACAACACCAGTTACATTTAGAAATGCTCATTGTTAACGAATAAATTGCACGAATGGCGCAGTCGAATCGCACCCAGTGTTGCCAATTTTCAATACATAAAAAGCTACCCTCGCATAAGAACATCTCTGCATTAACTTTTTTCGAAACTATTGTTTTCTTCATTTGGAAAATATTTTCAGATGTTTTGCTTAAATAGTTTTCATTTGAAAATTGAGTCATTATACTTCATCGAACACCGAAAATGGTTTTATAATCTAAATTTATTGAATCCTACATAAAAGGTGATTTTTTACTCCATTCATCAAAATGATATTAATATTGCTATCATACTTTACACGCCGGGAAACTTTGTGCCTATTGTTTTAAATATACCATTCACTGGGCGCTGTGTGTGCCCATAGTCCACTTTTATTCCCCCGTTAATTGACGGGATTTACATACAGACCGCTATTGATGCAGAGCGTGCGAATAACTCGCGAGCGCTCTCACGACGGTTATTAATAAAATACGCCCGCATGGTAATTGTTGTTTTAATTAATGAAAAGGCGGCCGCGGTACCGGTTGCATGTTAAACGCGCGCGCCAAGTCAAACAGGCTAATCCCGAAAATGAATGCTTCCGGCTCACGCGTTAGCAGTAGCTTATTGGCGAAGTTTGCATCGCGCAGAGCTGCATACAATACTCGGATTACGTCCTTTGTAATCCGTTGGAGATTAAATTGCGTGGGCTGATATGAGTTTAAATTATGTTTCTTGCACATTTGGGAGAAGCCGAATTTTAATTTAACTCTATTTTAAGTTTTCTAGATTGAAAATTAATTTATTTATTAACATTTTAATCATTTTTTCTATTGGCATGACAAAATCGAAAATATGCCAACATTTGGATAGAAAATAAGAATATATTTCGTAGCCTGTTTTATATATCTGCTATTTTATGCTAATAAAATAACTTCTAATAATATATATAAAAATTGTTTCATTCTTTTTTTCCTATTTGCATAAATATTTTCATACATTTAAAGCAATTTTCATTAGCTTAACTTTTTTGTTTACTAATATTTTTTAACTCAAACAGCCATACAAATATAAGACTTCATTATATAGGGATGTGCCAAATTGTATTTATATGTATTGGGAACTTATTGAAAAGCATGCGATTTATGTAAAACTGATCCTGAAAGCGCGAAGGAGGGCATCGTTTTGATACTTAATTTTTTACACTTTCGCATTCCAAATCTCTACAAAATCCTTATTTATTCTCATTGCCATGGCATTCAATACATTCAGAATAATTCCGATCGTTCTAAAAGTACAGAATAGATATCGCAAAGAGTTCAATAAATGTAATTAAATAATAATGTGTGTACTGTGTACTTATAAAGAAGAGAATTGTTATAAATTCATGAAATATATAAAGATTGTTATACTTTTAAGTGAAACGCAACTGTATATAAACATATTTGTATTAAATATTATTTATTGTTTGAATCAGGTGACTTTCAAACCAAAAAAATCGTGGTGATAAGCATGCCATGGGACTGCGATATGCTACTTTTCGCATACAATTAAGATAATAAAAAAGTATTACAGTAAACTACCGGTATGTGTGTATCACTGCAACATACATACACACACATATATGTATACTCAAACTAACTCGCAGAGATAGTGCCCCATTGAAAGACAAAAGAAACCAAGACAATGGTCGGGACGGCGCGCGCGAAACCATGCGGATCCGTCTGTTGCGGATTATTAACTCATTCGCGGCGGTGTTATGGTCGTTAGTGCGAAACGTGCGTGCGTGTGCCAAAGCGGCCGTGTAATCATTAAACCCGGGGTTAAATATGCCCCCGAGTTGACGTTATAATGTTATGACATTATCCGCCAGCGAACAGTTCAAGTGCGATTGCTACGCTCGTTTCAGGCGGACACTTGTTGCCATTATGGGATTATCTTGTCTTATTGAAGGTACTTAAACTTATTTAGGACAATTAATTTTTCTACAGCTGCAGCTCTTTTTATAAAACAAGTTTTAATTACTATAACATGTATAACATAACTGAAACTTAATGATTAACCCTCGTATTCACTATTCAATAGCTATTAAACTCATAAGTATTAGTTGTTATAGCAATAATAAATACATTATCTAGAGAAAGTAGTTACTTTAGATTCTCTCTATTGGAAACACCGAATAATCAAACAAAAGGTGTCATCAAAGCTCCAATTACTAGTTCTATTTAAGGTGTATGATATTTGTATTCGAAATTTCTGTCACAATGTTGTTTTCAATTTATCTATTAACTAGCTTATGGGACCTATACAATGTATCACCCCCGTATTCACCAACGTTCTATAAATCTATCAATAGCTATTGAACCCATAAGTGTTCGTTGTTATAGCAACAATAAATAAATTATCTAGGGAATGTAGTTACTTTAGATTCGCTCTATTGGAAACACTGAATGATTAAACAAAAGGTGTCATTAAAGCTCCAATCATGTAGTGCATAGTTCAAGTCATTTGAAATAATGGACGGGCATAGTTTGGTTAGTATGGAACACCCGCCCACCCCACCTTAGCTCGCATATTTTCTTCAATGGATAGAAACGTTTTATATTGTTTAAACTATTCCAAAAAGAGAGTTATCTTATGGAATAACTATGCGAGCATAGGTGGGGTGGGCGGGAGGCCCCTACCAACCAAACTATGCCCGTCCACTATTTCAAATGACTTGAATTATGCACTACATTGTTATTCGTTATTTTCTATGATTTAATTAATTTCATTTATTAAATTTACGCCTAATGTATAAAAAGAATGTGAGAAACAATGTAGTACAGAGTTCAAGTCATTTTACGTAGTGGATGGGCATAGCTTGGTTGGTAGGGGCCGCCCGCCCACCCCACCTTTGCTCGCATAGTTTTTCCATAGGATAACTCTCTTTTTGGAATAGTTTAAACAATATAAAACGTTTGTATCCATTAAAAAAACTAT
Source organism: Lordithon lunulatus (assembly GCA_963942505.1). Classification (NCBI taxonomy): domain Eukaryota; kingdom Metazoa; phylum Arthropoda; class Insecta; order Coleoptera; family Staphylinidae; genus Lordithon; species Lordithon lunulatus. The sequence continues at coordinate 491,334 of OZ012668.1, forward strand.
GCGGTCGAAGGTGAGGTGGGCGGGTGGTCCCTACCAACCAAACTATGCCCGTCCACTACGTAAATTTACTTGAACTCTGTACTACATTGTTTCTCACATTCTTTTTATACATCAGGCGTAAATTAATAAATAAAATTAATTGAATCATGGAAAATAACGAATAACAATGTAGTGCATAATTTAAATCCTTTGAAATAGTGGACGGGCATAGTTCGGTTATATATATATATATATATATATATATATATATATATATATATATATATATATATTACTATATTACTATATTACTATATTATATCTGATGGGGGCACTACTTTGAAGAGGACAACAATAATATTGATAAATAAATAAATATTTTCATTAGAAAAACGAAAATTCCTTGAATTTCTTTTATCAAACCTCACACTTCCATAACATAATATTAATCACATCAATTCGAAGTCAATAGATATGTGAATTTAAATTCCTTTACAACATCAAAGGCTCAACTTAAAACAAATATCCTGCCAATTGGCTTCACTCTGTTTACACCATACACTATCTAGCTTATAGGATACTAATGGGTGTGCTATTAGCGTAAATATTAAATCACGATTTATATTTTTATTCTCTCTCTCTGTTTAGATGAGTGTGGGCAGAGCGGCGGGGAGCCGGACAGCGACGAGGACGTCATCACCGACTACCACCTGGCCGAGATGCTGCCGCGGCCGGGGCCGCTGCCCACGATCAGCGTGACCCCTCACTCACCGGCCAACAAAACCTACCCGGTGCTCGAGGATAGTCTGCAGCAAGTGAGGGATTTGCACGAGACCGTGCAACGGATGCGAGATGTAACTATACATCGTAAGTGGCCACTAAATAGATGCGCGCAATTAGCAATATATAATTTGGACTAATTTTATCAAAACTACTAAATAAAGTTAATTTCATGCATATGGTCATATGGATATCCTAATGGGGCATTCACAATAAGCGTGGTAGGGGTAACATAGGGATAAGCAAAATTATACAAATGTATAAAAATGCGGTCGTTTACAGCAACGCAGCAAAACTATGACAGAACATATACTTCTATACTTCTCCCTGTTCGAAAAGTTAGTACCCTGTCGTGGTGGGCAGGCTAAATTACATTTACATTTACAAAGAGATCTTTTATAATAATATTGGCATTATACAACTTGTTACATGTAAATTTTGTGCCTCTAATGCCAATATTTCATGCCGTGGCAGCAAAACAAAAACACGATCTCGAGTAGATTGCTAGTAAATATCCGACGACCGGCTCCATTCTAGAAAACATACACTTTAACAATTGTCAACCGACACTTCTATGTTTGCTGGGATAGAAATGTATAGCAGAAATATACACTGAGGCGTTTTTTTCTCTACTATAATTATCGCGAAATATTACTTCTCAATTCTGAATGTTTATAGCCCTGCAAAACATTGCTTCTGCTACCTTACCACTACCGCGCTTATTGTGAATGGCCCATAATGCCCTAAAGAGGTCACGCGTTTCCCAAATATGGGCACAGTGTTCAAAATAATTTTCAAAACAGTACCCATTTTTTAATAAATGTGATCAGAATATATCTATATAATTTTGTAATATATGCACTATAGAAGAATCTACAGCTTTGATAGTTTCTTAACGCCGTTTCACCGGAGCCCCGCTTTATAAAGGGTGCTTTAAAAAGAGCACGTTATTTACCCGATAACGCAAAAATAAATACAATGAAAGAAAACTGAGAATTTCTTTAATATTGCTGTAATACGCTACCCTCTGTTTGCTATAGTTTTCAATCATCATAAGCCTGCATATCTAGAGATGGTTAATTAATGATATAACGAAATCATATAATTCACGCCGCAATTGTTTTGATTATATTTACTGAAAAAATGTATTTTTAATACTTAAAATATTAAGCCCATTCATGATTTTTAGATGCCTATCCTCAGAATTCTAAAGAATTCGTCGCGAGCACATTGAATCCGCTGCTAGCCCAAGTAGCTAGATTAAGCGCTAGTTGCCCCACCCTGAACGAACCCGCCCCAGAATTAGAAACACTGGGGGGCTCGTTGGGGTCCTCGCCGCTGCATCTGCCGCCAAGCAGGAAAGGGAGTGGTAAGCAAATCCATCCTAACAACCTTCTTTCCGGGGCATACAAGAACTGCAGGTATTGTTTTGTATCGTAGGTAATCAGGACTGGCTGTGTCAACCGGAAACGCAAAGAAGACGATCATGGACGGCCTTAGAAGATCTCACAGGCACGAAGGACAAAGGGAAACATTCACGGCAAAGAAGGTACGAACTGGTTGCAAATAAATATTATTTGGGAAAATTTTGTTAATTTTTGTTTGTTTGTAGTATATCTCTCAGCAGCATGGAATCGGAGGCTGATGAATCATCAATTATAGATAATGTTGATGGTAGTACGGTTAGGCTGTTAGGGGCGGAGCAGACAGTCGTTAGCCGACGAGGCACTAGAACTGGTGGAGGCGCCAGTACTCATTCTTTAAATGAAGCAGATTTGCAGGTTTGTATTTTCATAATAATGTTTTTGGAAAAGATATGTTGAAAAATGGTTTTGTCCAAAAAAATCTCTAAATAATGATTTCTACTACCGACGCCAAAAAAAACGTATAATTTTTACTTTCCGAATACAGCACTGCTGTTGTTTTCGCTAAAAAAAACATCGAATTACTAATTTTGACTTTTCTCCATGTTTCATGACTTTTCTACTCGAAATAGACTATTTTTGGAAAATGTCTGTCTGTGTATGTACGAATATGAATTTGTCGGTCAACAATATTCTGGGAAAACGACTGAATAGTTGGCGGCAAATCGGCTGGGAAACCGAGTTGGGGTGTTCCCGTTAATAATTTGAGTAAGATCAATCTACAAACAGAGACAAAATCTTGATAAAACCGTTTCCCAGCAAAAGTCACTTTCCCGCCATTTTGATTTCCAATAAACCTTATCACAAATATACGCGCTAAGAAAACAACAGTTGGTGTAACTTGGGTTGAACAAAAATATATTATACGTGATTGTTATCCTCTTATTGCTAACTGTGCTTTCATCTACTGGCATCATACTATCACACAATTAACAAACATTTTAATTTCAGAATGATTTTAATAAAATCAAAGCGAAACGTGAAGCCGAACAGCTGCGCTTATTACCGGCAAGACTTCCCTTACAAAAATCCGTGTCAACGCCGTCGATAATCGCGGTTAGGGATTTGGCGCCGGAGCCTGTTCTAGCCGGAGCGCAACCGACTTTACCAAAGTAAGTCTTTTTTAGTATGATTTGCAATTATTTGACATCACCATATATTTTTTTTGCACCGAGTTTGTTTTTTGCTTATGTATAACTAAAATATGCATGATTTGCAGAAGAAAAAAGAAATAATTTAAATATATACTTTTAGGCTTGGTTGTATAAAGGCGAGTTAACTGTAACCCGTGATTATATTGTTAGATGTTAATATTTCATAGCCTCATGTAACTCTAACATCGCATTGTGTATCAAATTTGTCAAATATGACGTTTAAATCATAAGTTGGAAATTAATTCGAGAGATATCTATTTAACAACCGAGCCTTACAGTTTAAATAATATACATATTTTAATAATTTAATATTTTGGGGGGATTTAAAAAATTAATTAAATTAATTTTCACAGTTAAATAATTATGAGGAGATTTTCCATTATCGGTATTTTATTTACATGAAAAATTTATCATTTGCTTTTCTATATACGAGGGCTGTGTAGTAAATAGTGACAACATAGATAGAAATCAAATGTATATTGAACTTACAAGTATAATTTCATTACATTCCTTCAATATAATCACAGGAAAATTTGATTACCTTTGAAACAGTCGATTCCGTTAGATGGGGATCTTGCTGTGTGACGTTGAATCTTGCCAAATTACAATATTCTGTGTATTCTGTAAAGTTAAATACCTGGTGATTAAACTCCTCTATTTGTTTTTAACTGGCGGAAAAGCCATTTGGCCCCTTTAAATAAAATCTTAAATCAAGAACAAGATAACGTAATTTTCACCATTTATGTTGTGTATTAGTTGTGTGGAATTTAGTGCATGTGCTTAGCTTGGTGTGTAGGGGTCGACCCAGTGGCACAGAGAGCGAAACAGAAGAAGAGGGAAGTCGATCAACGCATGCCCACTACGATGCCCATCACATCTCGCATTTACACCAGTAAGTAGAGCCTCTGCATGACGATTAGTCAAATTGCATGTGATAATTCGCTGTTGTGAGGTTTTAGCACCGTGCTTTTGTGGTCAACACCAATCAATCACATGCGTTTTTGATACAGAAATCACTTAAATATTAAAATATGTTCTCAATAAATAATGCACTTTGATGTTGGATCGCCAATCTTCGATAGGAAACGGTGTCACAAGAAGAAGACACTTTGCCATTTTAAAAAAAGTTCATATGTTAATAATAATTAATTTTAATCGCTTTCGTTTATCGTTCTGGGCTGGGCTCGTTGTACGCTAGAACAGGCATGCGCATTGCGGATTTCATTCAATTAAGTGGTTACACCACCTTCTGATTTTTAGAAAATCGAATTTTATATTTGTTTTGGCTAAATAAAGTCTTTACACTTTTAAGAATATTTTAACTGTTTAATCATTTTTTTTAAATTGAAATATGTATAATGATAAATTAAAGATTTACACTAATTACATGAGAAAATAATATAATAATATTATGTTGTAATGATTGTGTTCTCCCACAAGCTCCCAGATTGCTTGTCCGGCGGTTTGGTTTTTGGAAGATTTATTTTGTGCCCTTTCAAAATTCAAACAAAATTACGGGAAAACGACCAAATGGATCGCGACCATATTTGAAAATCGGCTGGGAAACTGAGTTGGGGTGATTCTGTGATTATTTGAGCAAAATTGGTCCATAAACAGAGTGAAAAAATTGATAAAACCGTTTCCCAACAAAAGTCACTTTCCCGCCATTTGAATTCTGCTAACACAAAAATACGCACAAAAAACAGTTGGTAAGTTACACCAACTGTTGGTGTAACTTACCAACTGTTGTTTTTTTAGATTGCCTCCTAGTATAATTTTAAACTATGGCCCTGTCCGTTTGGCTACTACTAGTGACACATGCTGACGTCACGCTGTACTATTAGTATGAGCGTGACGTCAGCATGTGTGACTACTAGTCACTAGTAGTAGCCAAACGGACAGGGCCATAGTTTAAAATATAACTACTCACAAACGAATGAAAATGAAACAAAAAGACAAATATAGTCAAGTATTATCAAACATTGTTAAATATCATCAAATATTGTCCATGTAATTCGGAAAGTCGTGTGGTGCCTACATCATTTATTTTCTTTTGCGTTTATTTCGAAATTACTTTTTCACGTGTACACGATTTTATGCATCAATTCAATAATCAATTAAGTAATAGAAATATGTTTTATATTTTCTAGCGTACCTTTTGACCATCATTCTGAGAAACGGAGGAAGCGAGGAAGTTTGTTCTTTAGGAAAAAGAAGGTAAGATAATGATCATACAAACACAGAGTATTTCTGCACACCTTCCTACTTGTGTTATGAGTACAAATAATGGTGAATGAAATTAAAAAGTATGTTTTCATGTATATATTTTTTCTTTTAGGATAAAAGTAAGAAAATCACACATCAATGGGTGTCAGCATGCTACGGCTCCTCACATAACTGTGATTTTTGCAATAAGCCCTTGAGCAATAAACCGGCCCTGTATTGCGACAGTAAGTTAATGGCTTTTTTGTTTGCCAATAAGAAATTTGTTAATAAAAACATATTTTCACAGATTGTTCAACAACAGTGCATCAAAACACGTGCAAGGATAGTATTGCTGAGTGTACGAAACCAAAAGGATCTAAAGTAAGTACAATTTCATTTTAGAATTAGAAATGTAGATATAAAAAAAACAAAGTAGTGTACTATTATCATTTGAGTATAAACATGGTATGTATTAACCGAATTTTTATTTCAACAGACCACCAATAAAATAAGCGGTTTTGCGGTTCCACTGGCTAGCAGCAAGAGTTCAATATCGAAACGAGGTTCTGGTTCTTTCAGCGGTAGCAATCACACGACTTCAAGTAGGTATGTATCACAAACCATTGTAATTGAGTATGCTTCCATGGATGGACAGGGTATTGTTATCGACGAAATAACATTTATTAAAATTTACCACCAAAAACATATTTAAACAAAATCCGTTCGTTTATTGGAGATGTTTGTAAAATGACACAAAATAATTAATTTTGTTTTTGAACTATGAGTTCTGACACCAGCTAAAGCGATACTCCTAAAAACTTGTCCGGTTGCGAGTTATTAGGTGCTTTCGTTTAGCATGGTTTATCATTGCTAGTCGCCCCCGTGGCGTGCAGTATCGCTCAGGTCTTGCGGTGGTGCGCCGATGGTTGTAAGGGCCGAGGTAGAATTATACGCATCGGAAGCGGCAAATAGAACAAGAAACAATAAGCCCGTACCAGCCCAGAGTGATAAACGAAAGGCACTATAGTAGAGTTCCTATGCCCCACAGCGCAGCACAACCTAAGACCCAATTCACACATAAGCGGCGTCGGGCACAGGCGCGACGTTACACATGCGATTGTGATGTTCATATGCAGTGAAGGGGTGGACATTGCACCTTATGTTTACGTAGAGGCGGCGTGGAAGAGTTATGCCTTTCGCCTCTTCGCCTACCGTGTCTTAGGCGAAGACGCGGTGCCGGCGCGGCGAGAAACACGAGGCAAATGCCCGCCCCTCATCACCTAAGTGGGAATTGCACCACATGTTTATATAGAGGGGGCTTGAAGTGTCGTACCTCTCGCAGCGCCGGTACCGCGTCCTTGCCTCTTCGCCTAAGACAAGGTAGGCGAAGAGGCGAAAGGCATAACTCTTCCACGCCGCCTCTACGTAAACATAAGGTGCAATGTCCACCCCTTCACTGCATATGGACATCACAATCGTCTGTGCAACGTCACGCCTGCGCCCAACGCCGCTTATGTGTGAATTGGGCTTTAAGAGATGTAAACCGTGCTTTAAAATGAAATAGTTTTGTGTGTCTTATCCGTGGTAGATTTTAATAAATGATTATTAAAGTCGATTGTTTTAGTTAACAGTAGTAATTAATTGGTCGCGCGGCGTTTGAACCGGTTGAACTGTGTAATTTGAAAACGAAGTAAACCGCAGTAAACAAGTTGATCATTGTGTAGATCCATTTGTGTTGGCATTCTGCATGAGACTCGTGAAATTCTATCTCTACGTACACATCTGGATTATTGGTTTTTATTTCTTCGTAAAACATCGTCTTATATGTCCTACCATTGTCAACAAAATTTGCGAATACTTGTTTTAGATTAATACAAACTAAAAGATAATACTGGGTGCAATATCAGAAGTTACACATGTTTTTTGTTTTGTACAGGGTGATTTATTAAAAAATAACCTTGTATATTAATAACCATAGGGAAATATTTGATATTTCAGTAGAAAAACAGTTATCATCTGTTATCTTTCTGTTATTCGTTATCTTTATAAGTGTCAAGTGGCATGAGGTAATTCAACTTAAATATGTGATATTTGAGTATAAATACAGCTGTCATATTTCTGTTGTCATTGAGAGATAATACTTGTGTCCAATCTCAAAAGTTACTCATGTTTTTAGTTGTACAGGGTGATTTATTAAAAAATAACCTTCTATATTAATAACCATAGGGAAATATGTGATATTTCAATACAAAAAAAAAACAGTTGTCATCTTTCTGTTATTTGTTATCTTTTAATGTGTCAAGTGGCATGAGGTAATTCAACTTATAGTGGTTACAAGAAGAGTTATCATAATTTTATTTAAATAAAATCTAACAATCATTAAATAATATAAAATTGACAATCATCTAATGTTTCAGTTGCCCCTATATTTCAATCGTAGCTTATCGCATATTTTGTATATCTGAGACATTAAAAGCTAATCAATATTTTTTATTATAAAATAGCATGTCTTGGAAAGTGATTTACTGACACTTGTCATAATTTGTTTATGCAAATGACTGTTCAATTGTTTTTAGTATGCCATTCAAACTATCCTGTGCCACTCTGTACATAAAATTAAAATTATTTTTTATATTATATTAAAAAAAAGTATCAAACGTAAATATATAATTCTACGTTGGTGCCCATATTCATAAACCATACACATCGAAAACAGAACTGTCTACAGTTAAAAAAAATATAAAAAAATCAAAAACCAGTAGAAGTATGTACTATATTTATTCTAGAAATTGTGCAGCTTTTTTTGCACATTGAAAGAACAATTAAAACTGTTCATAGTTGAAAAAATATACAAGTTACAAAATCCAAAAATTATCCTACAGAAGGACATATAAGTTTATTAACAATAAACCATACGTAACGATAACAGTACTGCCTACAGTTAGAAATTTATAAAAAATTCAAAAACCAAAAATTATCCTTGTATGTACAACATACGAGGGTTGTAAAGAAAGAAGTGGAAACGTTGTCCCGGGTGTCTATTCTATAAGTTCAGACCGCTCTTGTAATAAAAAAAACAGACTGGTAGTGTAGTGTAGCCCATGGCGACCAAATAAACATAACTGTTCCGGCGCTGCGAGAACACTATTGTAATACTGCCTTATGTTAAATGTCACAAATTTATCAAATGTACATTCAAATAGTAAAATGGGTTATTATCCTATCACACTTGACAAATTTGTGACATTTGACATAAGGCAGTATTACACTAGCGTTCTCGGAACGCGGGGTATACCAACGCTTGAACTGGAAGTTTTTATTTGGATGCCATGGGTAACAGACAGTCTACTTTATTACAAGACCGGTCTGAACTTACAGAATAGACACGCCGGACAACGTTGCCACTACTTTCTTTACAACCCTCGTATGTCGTTTATAGAATAATTTTTGGTTTTAACTTTTTTTATATTTTTCTAACTGTAGACAGTACTGTTGTCGATGCGTAAAGTTTATTGTTAATAAAATAATATGTTTATTCGTATGTCCTTTAGTAGGATAATTTTTGGAATTTGAAATATTTATATAACTATGGACAGATTTAATTGTTCTTTCATTGGGCCAAAAAAAGCCACTCAATTTCTAGAATAAATATAGTACATACTGCACCCATAAAAACCCACTAAACTGCAGCTCTGAAAGTTGTAATGATGATATCTTAATGATATCTGATTGATTAATTTAATAATAATAGAAATATTGTTTCATTGTCAATAACATCTAATAAATTAGACTAACTAAAAATAAATAAATTAGAGTAAATAAAATCTGAAAGGCAGATTGAGATAGTAAGTAATAAATAAATAAAATTAATTAAATATATAAACAGATAATTTATTATGATAATAGTGTTTATTCTGAATATCTAGTGAACTATTCTGTAAGTTCAGAACATTCCTGTAAAAATCAGAATGGTATATTTCCCCTGGCAACCAATTAAACAACTGTTTCAGCGTTGGTATACCCCAAGCTCCGAGAGAACGCTATTGTAATACTGTCTTACGTCAAATGTCATAAGTTTGTCAATAGCATTATTTAATCATCACAAAAAAACAAACTATACGCGTCTACTATTTAAAACGACTTGAACTATGCATTACATTATTTTTCATATATATATATATATATTTAATTAGTCTTAAATGAATAAATGACATTAATTTAATCATAGAAAATTATGGATAAATAGTGTAGTGCATAGTTCAATCTATTTGAAATAGTGGAGGGGCATAGTTTGGTTGGTAGGGGCCGCCCGCCCACCCCACCTTTCTTCGCATAGTTTTTCCATAGGATAACACTCTCCTTGGTATGGCTTAAACAATAAAAAACAACTATATCCAATGAAAAAACTACGCAAGTGAAGGTGGGGTGGGCGGGTGGCCCCTACCAACCAAACGATGCCCGTCCACTATTTCAAATAGCTTGAACTATGCACTACACTATTTATCCATAATTTTCTATGATTAAATTAATGTCATTTATTAATTTAAGACTAATTAAAAAAATATATATGAAAAATAATATAATGCATAGTTCAAGTCGTTTTAAATAGTTGACGGTTATAGTTTGGTTGGTTTGTGATTATCAATGTCAATAGTGATGTTATGATAGTGAAATAGGTTATCTATCTTAACCTCACTCTTGACGTGACATTTGACATAAGGCAGTATTACACGGTACGTAAAACAGTTCTTTAGTTGGTTGCCGGCTGAAACAAACATCTTTTTACAAGAACGTTCCGAACTTACAAAATATATTTTCTAGATATACTGTAACGTATATAAATATATAATTATTTGTTATAATAAAATACATAACGATATAATGTAACCCTTAGACATTGTGATACAGGACAACGTATTAAAAACGGTGTCTCTCGTTTTGATAAAACGCTATAAATATAATTTAACCGAATATTATCTTTTAGTTAAAACCCACCCGATGTAATTTTAGATAATTTCCGTTGTACAGATCCACTACTATTACTTTTACATGTAAACACAATATAAACTTCCACCCGCCCTCCTCAACAATACACCCTTTGCTTGGCTTTACTGGATTGTTTATGTGTTGCCAGCGTTAGTTGCCTGCCCACCCTTTTTACGTACGATTATTTATGTTTGCTAGGGATGTATTTTAAGTGTGTCGTGTTCACCACCGACGTTTCCGTAGTTTATATTGTCTGTCGTAGTGGTTTGTTGAACAAAATTTGTGTATGTGAACACGATACAAATTATAATAACGGCATCATTAGTGTGAGAGAGTGTGGCTAATCTGTTGCCTGTTTCCCTGACCCTCCCCCAATTAGGAGGAGCCAGCTATGCTACTCACCCTGGCGCAGGGTTGCCACCAAACTGGGAGTTAAGTAAGTCCCGTTCCCCCACCACGCTCTACCCCCCTCGCCCACGTTTTATTCCTATTTTCAGTTTTTTTTTTCTCTCTCTCTCTCTCTTGTCTCCACAGCAGCTCCAACTAAATGTGCCTTTTTTAATTGTCACCCCTCTTTGTGTGCTTCCGTTCTACAATGTTTTTTATTTCAGCTGTTCATTTGTTTACAATGTTGACGCGTTTACATTTTATTGTTTTAATGAGCAACCGTTGGCTTTTAAGGTTCTGCTGTGCTTATGTATAAATAATTATTAATTTATTTATTGCACTACATTACAGGGTCTTTGGTCAAATTAATTTTTAATCATTTATTTTCAGCATGCTATAGATAAAGACAAATACTAATGTGTTGTTCATCAAACGATATGTGTAACACATTTTACAGGTGAATTCTTTTCAAAATTCAATTTTACACTCATTAGACCAACAAGTCGATCGCTATCGACCGGTCGATCACACAGCCAATTTTGGTCGATCGCAATCGACCGGTCGATCACAAAGCCAGTTTTGGTCGATCGCGAATGAATACTTAAGATAGATACGTGTGTTTGAACATATATTTTGGTTATCTACCCACAGCTCTTATTGAAACACAGTGTTTAAACTTGGTATGTATTTCACATCTTCCTCTCCCCACGTAGACTGCGCCTAGCCTATGACAACAAGTCGATCGCAACACATTTTTACACAAGTTGGCCACGCCTGCATTAGATAATAGGGTTATACTGTAGCCCCATTCTGTATCTCTTGATCTATAAATGAGTGGAAATTGATAGAATGAAATTGCTTTATTGAATAATTGTTACACCGTTAATAATTATTCAATAAAACGTCGTAATTCAAACAAACAACTTCAGAAAGAGTGGTTGCTTTCTAGGGTTGTTGTTTGAATTACGACGATGTATTGAATAAGTGTTAACGGTGTAACAATTATTCAATAAAGCAATTTCATTCTATCAATTTCCACTCATTTATAGTTCAAGAGATACAGAATGGGGCTACAGTATACGAAAAAAGCGCAAGAAGGCAACCGACAACTTTTTTAATTTATCAAATTGTTTCAAAGCTCTTAAACCTGCTAAAAGGCTGTTCAAAAATGTTTCCAATCTTTCTGTATCTTTCAAATTGTTCTTTTACACAAATTGACCTGTTATTTATGAATATATTCTATTGTTTATATGACACTAGTAGTAGTAATATGCCGATTCTAGAGCCTCTTCTCAACCTTAGGGTCGGGCAGAGGTTCTAGAATGTGTTTGTTCGGAAGGAAGTTCTAGAAAGGTTATAGAAATGTGTTAGTCCTTGAGGAGTATAGTAACAGATAAGCAACCAATTAAAAATACCGACCGATCAAAAGTTTGTAGTATGCATTAAGAGTAATTATAATGAATATGATAAATATTAATATTGGCCAAAGCCCATAGCTTTCAAAAGCAACAATTTAAGCCTCTAGCGTTTATTACTATTAGCATTTACTAACTATTTTTACATTTTTTTGTTTACTTTTTTAAATAAGCATGCCTTACTAGCTATACTTGCTGACATTCACAACATGTACAATGTGCTCACTATACTCTCCAAACTGTGTTTTATTTTGAGACATCGTCAGTATGATTTCGTTTTCTTGAAAGTATTTTTTGTGTTCTTGGGCCCGCCGCTTTCGTATGGCCAAACTTTCATTACCTCCACCGAATAACGATTTGCAATCAATAAAAAAAACGCGTGTTGATCGATGCCAATTCAATTTGCAGCCAAATGCTATGCGACGACAAGGAAACGGACCACGGGCATCATGATACAGCAAGGTGAGTGGTGATTGATGCGAAACGAGTAGTAGAAATGTTAATTTGTTGGGTTTTAGTTTTCCGGATGATGTTCCACTGGTTCCACTCGAATTTCTGTCGGATGTTCAGCTGACTGCGGCTGATCTATGCGCTGATTTTTCACTGGGTCTGCACGAAAGCGAGCCGGACTCGTGGACGCCACACGTGGGAAAGGAAATTTCGCGGAAGCTCAAAGAGAAGGAGGTCAAGCGGCAGGAGCATATTTACGAGTTCATTCTGACTGAAAAGCATCATTGTATGACACTTTTAGTTATGCAAAAGGTTAGTTAAATGAGAATATCATAATACAAGGATCAACCGTTTCTCTATGACTTGAGCAACGCCCTTCATTGTTTTATCTAGGGATATGTTCTTCTCCTACAGCACCTATGAATCAAGTATGCTTTGCATTATTACTTTCTGAAAACAACATAAACGTGTATTGTGACATGTAACGATTTTCCTAAGAAACAGGGCCTTAACAACTGTTATTATAAGATATGCTTTTTCTTTGTTTCAGATATTCGTAGAAGGGTTACAAAAATACTTTCATTTAGGCCCAAGTTTGGAGCGAATGTTCCCCAGGTTGCTAGATCTAATAGACCTACATTTAGGATTATTGTCAAGACTAAGACAGCGACAGAGGGAGGCACCGGTAGTTTCATCGATAGCGGACATTTTACTAGAAGAATTCTCCAACTACCGGGCGGCTAAATTAAAATCAGCATATGGTAAACTGCTAAATTAATTCTAATAATAATAGTTTTTCCTACGAAACTAACATATATTGTACTACGTAATATGGTGGAAAGTTGCCAATATCGTGCACAGTGTGCTAAGTGAACCATAACGTAACGTGTGCTTATAGTAGGTAGTAGGTAGGCACCGGAGAGTAAAAATTTAAATAATCTAAATAAAATACAACTCTTACTATTTGAACTAAAACTAATGATATACTAATAAACACTTCTAAACCAAATAACAAAATGACAGAAAATCAATTGACTATCGAGTTGTAAATTATTACGAGATACATCTTGTTACATCGACTATTTAAAAACCTTTAGGATCATATGAATTCACTAGTTCACCTCACTGTGCCTAAGGAGATCGAAAAAGATCAAAATCTAGATCTATAAGCCGCTAATATGATGATATACTTTTATATGATTATTTTTCTAGGTGAATTTTGTAGTAGGCATCGTGACGCCGTTGAAATCTACAAGTATTACCTGCAGAGTGATCCCAGATTCGGGCAGTTTGTGCGGCACTGTCAACAGAATCCGTTGCTGAAGAAAAAAGGAATTCCCGAATGCATACTGTTTGTAACGCAACGCCTCACCAAGTATCCGCTCTTGATAGAGCCGCTAATTAAGACTAGTAAGGACAACAGGCCCGAACAGGAGGCGTTACAACGAGCGCTGGCGCTCGTAAAAGAGATTTTAGTGGAGGTGGATGCGCAGGTCGCGGAAAAAGAAAAGGAGGACAGAAAACTAGAAATTTATAACAAAATCGACGCGAAATCGTACACAAACTACCGCAAGAATAAGTTTAAGAAATCGGATATACTGCAGGGCAATCGAGCGCTACGATTTGAGGGGGTGGCTATGCTCATGCAGGGCCGGGGCAAGATGCAAATTGTGCTTGTGATAGTGCTGTCGGATGTTCTGTTTTTCCTGCAGGAAAACTCCAACAAGTACACGTTTTTCACGCCTGATAATAAGGTTTGTTGTAATTTACAACACATATCAACTTCTTTCTAATAGCCATAGTTGATTATGACTATTAGAAAGAAGTTGATATGTGATTTTTACTTCACTCATTAATAAATATTATTAATTTGGAATTGAAACAACCCCCGACATCCATTTCCATATTTAAATTATTACATGTAACAGAAAATGTAGAAAATTAAGTTGAATAATTGAGACATATCAGCTTTTGTCAAATAGCCACAGATATAAGTTAGATATAAGATATAAGTTGATCTGTATTGGTATTTCATATTACACTTTGATAATAATTAATTGGCAGAAAATGTATCCACATAGTTATGTCATTTTTAAGTGAAAAAAATAATAGATTTACGTATATATATATATATATAAATGAATATAGTTTTTCATAAGAAGTAATACAGAAAGGCAGTACACATACATTACTACTACTAAATACTAAATAATTTTCGTGATGTGTATATGACGTCAAAATCGGCCGCTTCCTAGAAATCTAGGTCTTAATAAAAATAACGCGTAATGTGTAATACGATATTTATTGTAATTGCAGGCTGGGGTGGTTTCACTACAAAAATTATTAGTGCGGGAAAAGGCCGGGCAAGAGTCCCGCGGTATCTACTTGATTTCGTCCAACCCTGCAGACCCGGAAATGTTCGAATTGAAGGTACATAAGCCAAAGGATAAACAAGTTTGGATACAAGCAATAAGGTTAGTTTACAATATAATTTTTACTGTAATTTAAACGAATGTTTGGGAGTTATTTTTGCCACACCCAGTGTATCGAGTATTAAGACTAACCCGCAAGAATTACGCAAATCTGGTGACTATTTCTGATATTCAGAATTTAAGAAAACCTGCAAAATACAGTAGTGTGGAATGAAATGATTGTTTTCTATAGCCGTTAAAGCTTCACGTAAAGCATTTAACTGTTACGGTAAGTTATAGGACCTGCTAAATTGGTAGAATGTTCATGGATGAAATACAACAAAATATATACAGTCTGTTTGGCAGGCAGCAGAATTATTTATTTTTATGTAGGCAAAGTTAAAACATTGTAACCAAAATTAGCTCCAAGTTATAAATATCAAATATTATTTAAAAAAAGTATTTATGTAAAAGAAAAATATGTTTCAACAATTATAATTATATGGTGAAAACATAAGTTATTTAATTTTAAAATTAAATTATGTTGAAAATATGTTAAAAACAATTATATGGTGAAAATTTAAGTTATTTGATTATAAAATTGAATTATGTTGAAACAAATTTATATTGAAATTAATTAAGTAGATTGAATTTAAAGCTGCTATTTATGCCATAACGTACAATATAAACAATTTAAGAAATGTAATAATAATAATAATAGCGATGGTACCCTTAGGAAATCCGCCTATGAAATGATTACTCTTTGAATCAAGTAAACAAATACTAACATCTAAGGGTATTAAGCGTGCGACGATTCGAATTGTTTTAGCGCATAACTAAATTTCCGTTCCAAAAGAGAAATCTATGTACATATAGCGCACCCGTAATAAAACAAATTTGTCTGAACAACTTTGATCAGACACCCTAAACATGAAATAATCTAAAGCTCTGGTTTTCTCGGAAGTGGTCACTTTTATGCGACCGCTCTCCTAGAAAACCTAGGCTTCATTGGCGTAACGCGATCGCGACCCGTGAATCAAAAAACACTCACTACTTGTTGCGGGTTTCATTCACGTTAGGAAATCGACCCGTTGATGTCTTCAATTTACTTGCGCGGTGCTCCTCCATTCCATCTCCAGCCCATGTAAAGCACTGAGTTTAGTTTACTTACAAAAAAACACTAGAAACCTAACTTGAAATAATAACTAACACTCGCGACATACATTTGCTAACGTAGTTTAAAAACGCGGACTAATAAGACGGCACTGTTCGTTTAGTTTGATTGAACAAAAGCTACACTTGAAGACACCTGTAACAATAAGAACAATATATTAGTAGGTGATCAAATAATAAAAGTTGTTTGTTACTTACATTGCCCCTTTAGCGAGTCCAGCTTGACTGTTGTGGGATAGTACTGCTTTCGCTGCAGGGTGCAAAACACGGATTTTTAAACACGAGTTGATTCGCGATACGCGTCGATTTAAAGGATGAACTGATTCACGACACGTGTTTATTAACGACACGATTTGATTCATGACACGAGTTGATTCACGACACGAGTTGATTCACGACACGAGTTGATTCACGACACGAGTTGATTCACGACACGAGTTGTTTCACGGCACGAGTTGGTCCACGACACGAGTCAATTTACGCGTCGAACTGATTCACGACACGTGTTTATTAATGACACGAGTTGATTTAGGATACGCGTCGAGTCGTGTCATGAATCAACTGGTGTCACAAATCAGTTCGTCGCGTAACGAACTGATTTGCGACACGAGTTGATTCACGACACGACTCAATTTGAGATACACGTTCATTCATGATATATATTGATTCATGATACGAGTTGATTCACGATACAAGTTGACTCACGACACGTGTTACTTTACGAAATCAGCTGATTCACGGCACGAATCCGTGGTTCGATTCGTGCCGTGAATCAACTCATTTCGTAAATCAACACATGTCCTGAATCAACTTGTATACTACAGAGTTGATTTCAGATACGCGTTGATTTACGAAATGAGCTAATCCACGACGCGAGTTGAATTGCGACACGACTTGATTCACGCTACACAAGTTCATTCGCGACACGAGTCGATTTGCGACACGGCGGTGTCTATTAACGGACGGAGTTTGAAATTTTGAAGAAGAAAAACAGCAGTTTGTGATGAATTAATGAACATTATTTACTGCTTTATATTGAACTATTTTAAAGTCTATTCCAATCGATCAATTATTTAAAAATAAATAAAAATATGAACATGAACAAATTGATCGATAGGAACTGAATTAGTTTTGGTCTCACATTTACATTCAGAATTTGTATGCACCCTAAAAACAAGCTGAAATAAAACATGTTTACTAAATTTAGAATTTGTATGCGCTCAAAAATGGTTTCAGTTTAAAATTAGCCAATTGCTTGCAACATTGATACATCACACAGTATAGTCAAATTTAAGAAAAGAAAATATCTGTCAATAGCCAATTATATTTATAATCAATCTTTATTTGGCTATCGACAGATATTTTCTTTCCATAAATATTACTATATTGTGTAATGTATTAATGTTGCAAGCAATTGGCTAAATTTAAACTAAATCTATTTATTATTTTGAGTTTTCTGTGAAGTGAAGGTAAATACCAGGTGATTAAACTCCTAAGAGCTCACAAGATAATTTTGTTTTTAAAATTATTTATTGAAGGTACTGAATTCAGTTAGCTAATAAATGATGAAAATGCAGTTTGTGATTAACCACTCAAGAAGCAGAGAAGCAGATATGGAAACAGTTTGGGCCCTTTAGTGCTTCCAAATCGAAATTTAGGAATCAAAATTGATTATTATAATAATAATGGTGCAAAAAATAATATTTATGAAACTCCAAAGTAATTTATTTTAGCAGGAACTATTTAGTGATTTAAAGATGAAAAAGGGATAATTACATAAATATTTGTTCAGCTAGCATTAGATGATTTGTGTTTTGTGTATTATAATGTAATTAAAATCATTAATTTTGAAATTTAAGAGAGAAAAAACTACTATGGAAATAATCAAATGGGCGATGTTCTCAATGTAAATGTGATTAAGCCTGCTCACCTCGACAAGGTACTAATTCACGAGCAGGTTTTCAGCGATATCGAAATTAGAATACGATATATATAGGGTGTCGTAAATTCGATAAAAGATGTATGTATAATTTTTGCAAAAAAATGCTCAGACACGTCGATTTTTAATTTTAAATTGCCAATTTTTAATGTAAAAAGTGTCAATTTTTTCGACCATTTTTGAATATGCAATGACGTTATCAACAAGTCTTTCAAATGACAGCCCCATTTTTTATTACAGATTCCGAAAGGTTTTATTTCTCTGCGATCATTTCTATTTCTATTTCTTGTATATTGTATATAACATACATGTAATGTAAAACGTATGTCTGTGGTACATTGTCATAGGGTTGGGGTATATCTATCCCATACCTGTTATGTACCCGAAACAAATAAATAAATAAATCAGAGATCTATATTATGATATAGGTTACATAAGGAAATTTCCGAGAAAAATCATATCAAATGTCAAAGTGAAAAAACTTTTAATTAAATTAATTAATTTGTTGAAAATTAATTTGTTCTTTGATTAGCTCATTGTCAAACTATAAATGGTGGACAGTTTGAGTCTTTACTTAAACTCTTTATTGTTTAATTAAATATTATTTTGCGTTTTATGTTTTTTTTTCACTCAAATTAAATATCATTTCGCATTTAATTTTTTTTTTCACTATGACATTTAATATGATTTTTTCGGAAATTTTCTTATGTAACCTATATCATAATATACATCTCCGATTGCAGAAAAATAATGCCTTTTAGAATACGTAATAAAAAAATAAGGTTGTCATTTGAAAAAAATTCTGATGACGTCATTGAACATTCAAAAATGGTCGAAAAAATTGACACTTTCATTAAAAATTGGCAATTTAAAATCAAAAATCGACGTGCCCGAGCAATTTTTGCAAAAATAGTAAATAAAGGTTTTAACGAATTTATTCCATAATTTAGGGACACCCTGTATAGATTAATAATAGTTGCAAAATTTCAAAACCACTTATTAAAATATATTTTTTTTAGAAAATAAAAAATTAAATAATAATTATTTTTTGCATTACAAAACGTATCGCACATGTATGCAGTTGTAAACAAGTGAGTAATTGTGGTGAACAGACACGAATCGCGCGGGCTGTAAAATTTAATTAATTAATTCGGATATTGGAATATTGAATTTTGGTCACTCATGACCCCTGCAATGATCACACGACAAAATAAAATGATGGCAGATCACAAAATAAAATAATAACAGATGACAAGATATAATGATGATACCTACCAGATAAAAGAATATATTACAAGGTAAAATGGTGATATATGATACGATAAGCTGATGACAAATGTCGTGATAAAATGATAACATATGAAAAGATACGATGATGACATTGGCCAGATAAAATGGCATATGACAAAATAAAATGATGACAGATGAGAAGATAGGGTAACACCAGGTGACAAGATACGATGGTGACAGATGACGAGATACGATGATGACAGATGACAAGATACGATGACACCTGGCAGATAAAATGTCATATGACAAGATAATATGATGGTAGATGACCTGATAGGATGATGGCAGATGATAAAATTCGATTATTATGACACCTGCCAGATATCACATAATACCATTGCCAACTGCATCAATGACAGCTTCGCTCTCATATGAGAGCAAAGCTGTCATTGATGCAGTTGGCAATGCATAATACAAGGTAAAATGGTGACATTAAAATATCAGATTATGACAGATGTCAAGATATTATGATGGCAGATGATGAGATAAAAAGATGACTGGATACGATGATGATACCTACCAAATAAAATGATATTTGATAAGATGACAGATGACAAGACTCGATTATAGCACCTACCAAATAAAATGACATTATAAGGTAAAATGGTGGCATATGACAAGCTCAGACGATGAAAGATGACAAGATACGATGATGACAGATGACGAGATAAAATGTTGAGAAATGACAAGATATGATGATGACACCTGGCAGATAGAATTACATCTGACAAGATAAGATGATGATAGATGACAAAATTAGATGACATATGAAAAGGTACTATGATGACACCTGCCAGATAAAATGGCATATGACAAAATAAAATGATGACAGATGACAAGATACGATGGTGATAGATGACGAGATACAATGATGACAGATGACAAGATACAACAATGACAGATGACAAGATACAACAATGACAGATGACAAGATACGACGATGACAGATGACAAGATACGACGATGACACCTGTCAGATAAAACACATATTACAAGATAAAATGATGACATTACAAGATCATATAATGACAGATGTCAAGATATTATGATGACAGATGACAAGATACGATGATGACAGATGACTAGATATGATGATGACAGATTACAATATTCCATGATGACACCTGCCAGATAAAATCACATATTGCTAGGTAAAATGGTGACATATGACAAGATCAGACGATGACAGATGCCAAGATACGATGATGACAGATAAGATAATGCCAGGTGACAAGATACGATGATGACAGATAAGATAATGCCAGGTGACAAGATACGATGACAGATGACGAGATAAACTGATGACAGATACGATGGTGACATCTGTCATATAAAATGACAAATGACAAGATAAGATGGTGACATATGACAAGATACGATGGTGACATATGAGAAGATAAGATGATGACATATGACAAGATAAGATGGTGACATATGACAAGATACGATGGTGACATATGACAAGATATGATGATGACATATGACAAGATAAGATGGTGACATATGACAAGATAAGTTGAAGGCACTTGACATGATACGATGATAACAGATGATAATATTTAATTATGACACCTGTAATGACATTTTACAAGGTAAAATAGCGACATATGACAAGATTACATGATGACAGACGACGAGATAAAATGATCAGAGATGACAAGATACGATGATGACACCTGCCAGGTAGAATTAAATATGACAAGATAAGACAACTAACGAGATACAATGATGACATATGAAAAGATCCGATGATGACACCTGCCTGATAAAATGACAAGATTATGATGATAATATGACAAACTAATTAAGATGACATCTTTACTCATAGGAATTTCCTCACGGTCATGATTTAGTAGGTAAGGGGACACTTTGGTCAGGGAAAACAAAGTGTCCCATTACCTACTACAATCCCAGATATTTAGAAACAATTATTTTCTAGGTTAGAATCATAGATACAAACATTTCTGTACATGCGGTGTGGTAAATTAACATTTGCTTACGTTCGCCAAATCGTCTATAACGAGCTATACCGATCGCGGGTTCTACACAGAATCAATTTATTCGTTGAATATTGCGGCCATAATAGCGAAGCGAATGAAGTCGGCTATGGATACAATGTTGAAAATCAAAGCAAACAAAAAAAATATAACCCTATTCTATTGACACATGCAATTTTAATTTAGCAATAACACCGTTTTATATATTAAAACGTCGTACAGCGTAGTAACTTATACCATTATAATGCTAGCAAAAAGTTACACCGTTTTAACATACGTTCCACACCAGGCTCATTATTATAAGAATGTAATAAGCAAGCGCCGTTCTACGCGTATAATTCAAGTCAAGTGACGCCATCGCGATATCTCGCGAAAAAATGAATCTACAGCACAGCGAGTTACATCATTACAAAGCGCGTGCAATAACGAACTGTTTGATGGTAGTTTTATAATTAGCTGAATGATTTTTACCTTATTTTCTGCGGTTGGAAATCGGATGATAAAACGGCGCGCGGTTTATGTCAGAAACGCACTTCAACTATTTGTTGCGCGCGCATGCGCTTACTCGATTAGCAGGCTGCGTGCCAGTGGCGTAACATACGGGTTTTAGCAACCCGGCATTTATTTACAATAATTAATTTAGTTAAAATGGATTATATGTAATGGAGTGGAAATTGCTGATTAAAAATAAATATAGTGAACTAACTTTATGAGAAAATAATAGTAATGCGTGTATGTATACTTGGTTGCCTAACACTAACACACATAAAAACTACTAAATAAAAAATATGTATGATAAATATAATAAAGCATTTTGTATATTTATCATATAATTTCAGCTCTATATAAAAACACTCACTAACTTTTTAAATTCCCTTAAAAAAAGAAATAAATTGTGTCTTTAAATGTTGCTTTAGTTTTAAAAAACGCCATTGTATGAATATCTATACACTTTCCTTATTTTTAAGGTCAGCGTTTTCAAATTTAGGCAACTTGTGATGCACATGTAATAGCATAGGCGAAATCTTCTCTTTAACTAGAACATAAATTGAGTTGCAAAAATACGTATGCAAAAGAATAATGTTGCACGTATTCCGTAGTATAGGTGAGAATGTCCATAGTCCTTCCGTAATTGTGAACAAAAAATAATACATTTAATTTCACGATTACCGAGGGACTATGGACATTTTCACCTAGACTACGGAATACGTGCAACATTATTCTTTTGCATACGTATTTTTGCAACTCAATTTATGTTCTAGTTAAAGAGAAGATTTCGCCAATGCTATTACATGTGCATCACAAGTTGCCTAAATTTGAAAACGCCAACCTTAATTTTCAATTATTGGTTTTAATATTTATTTACACTAACAAATCTTAATTAATTTATAGAAATGCTGTGCAATATTGCCCGGAGGACGAGGAAGACAACACCGCGCTAACATCTGAAGAAAAACAGAGTCTGCTCAATGCTAAACAAACACAAATCCGACACATTGCAGGTGAGAGAGAGCCCTCTTATAATATAATATGATTCATATGTCGCGTAGACTAGACAACCTTGAAAGTAGGTAAATTGCATGATCAATCTAATTACATCCTTAGCCACATAACTGTAACGGGCAGAAATGTCTCAAAAGTGTGTTGAGTGTGAAAACGCTGGCTGCTACTTTTGGAACAGTTTTCTCATTCTATTCACCCCTTGTGAAATTTCGTGATTCAATCAGGTCTGTTTTTAACAGATGGAGATTTGGATATTGAAGGTAAACTAGTGATGAATGTGTATTTTGGTTCATAGATTACAGCATGTTCGGATTTCTGCATTTTGCGTTTATGTTGTAGATATTTCTATGATTCATGCAAAATACAGTGCACGATCACATACTACACATTACATATTATATTGGGTCACTTTAAGTTAATAAATATATTTAGAATCTATTAATAAATAATAGGCCATATGACTTAGCACTATTACTTTATATTCACTATTACTTTATCTATATGCAATATTTTTAGAAAGAGCTGAACTGTGGCCAAAGCAACAGGGCCGTATCTGAGGGGTGGTTTTGGCCGTTTAACAGACAATGAAATGAAAATTTAAGAACAATTTATGCAACATTTAACAGTATATATAGCTGAAAAAGTGAAGAAAAGTAAAATAAAAATTGTTTAATCAAAATCAGCTTCCGCGTGTTGGATACACAATTTTGAACCAAATAAAAAATCTTAGTACATTTTTTCCCTAAAACAATACACACTCGTCACTTGATAAATTATGACAGTGATAAAAATCGGTTAAAATGCCAAAACTATCCTCTGTTGCATCAAAATTGAGACCGTCCTAGAAGTGGCCTAGCTCTGAAACTAATATCATATGTTTGGAAATATAGTCCAGATGGCCGCAAAAATGTCAAGATTGTCTCAAATTGAAACCATAGGGCTTGGCAAATTTTTGAAACTGGAAAATTTGATTTCAATTAGAAAGCTGTGTTTGGTTTCATTTGGTTGGTTTTCTAATTAGAAAGAATATTCCACAAAAGTATTGTTATAAGTGTACCATTGCGGCGGTTACAGCATTTGGAAAAAATTAAACAAAGACAAATTTTGACAGAAATAAATAGTAAATACCAATAAATCAAATCTATTTTATTGGTATTTATCAATATGAATCGGCACTTAATATTTGATTCATTAATTATGTCTCAGATATTTGTATGCAAATGCTTCGAATACATTTGCATACTAATATCTGATACATAATTAAAAAGTATAATTAATAAACTACATATTTTCAGTTTTCAATTCAGACTTGTCATACATTTTCTATTTGAAACATATGAACACTTTTTAGTTACTGCTGTTTCATACACTAATTAAAATTCTGTTTTAATGTATGGAAAGTTCTAGCATATATAAATGGAAATTAATTACAAATAGCATGTGTAATTATTATGAATCCTTATCAAACTGTAAGACAATATTTTAATTACTCACAGGATTGTTGAGGCAAAAGGACGTCGAGCAGGCTTTGCTACTGGAGGAGAAGATGTCTTTGCAATTGCGACTGCTGGCAGCTGCTGGTTTGGAGCCACCGTCTCCTCCTTCATACCGGCATTTGGTTAGTGAGACAGCAGATACGGGTCAGATGTGGAAAGAAGTTCTAACAGCAGTACATGTAAGAAAAGACAATTATTAGAATCTTTAATTAATACCATAATAATTGCATGAAATCATTAAAGAAAAAACATGATTTGTTTTCAGGGACTTTTTTTTAGAAAAACATTCCTAATAGATCACATTTGTAAATATCAGAATTAACAATAATTGCATGCAACTGCGTTATTATTTAGAATTATTATCCTATAAGAAGATTCAGTTAATTTTATGTATATCAATTTAATTTATTGTAGAGGATTTTAATATTTTTGTTTAATTACTTCAGGAAGTTAGTCAACTAGCCAGTTCCTTATTTACAACGGGCACAAACCTATCCAGAAGTGTCAGCTCCGCCGGTGAGCACCAGAGCGACACGTATGTATCGCCAATTTTACCAAAACGTGCCGAAACATTCGGTGGCTACGATCACTTCAATCAGGGTGCACTAAAATTGCTCGGCAAAAAATTGCAATCAACTACTGGCACACCTACGAGCAGCGGCCCGGATATTGATAATCTCAAACCTGGTGATATTAGACTGTTTGTAAGTAGCACTTATTGGGAATGATTTTTTGAGTTTTTATTAATCCTTTGTTTTGTAGGAGAGACTGCCTTATAGAAACTGTGTTATCACTGCGCCGCCTCCAATTGTAAACGGAAACATTCCAAATTCAGAGCAGAACATACAGCAGGAGAGCTCGTTGTTGTCTTTGGGCCGGGAACAGCAGTGCGCAGCAATACATTTATCGCACTATGTTTATACATTGCTGTGTATTATTTCGCAATTGATGACTACTAATGAAAGGTGGGTAATGACTAAATTTATAAAGCAAAACCTATTTTATATACACTACAGGTTTTTTGACACGCGAATAAATTATGTAAATCGTTCAACACTCGCTCGATAAAGTTCTGGTTTCCTAGCAAGCGGTGTCGATAAAAACGGCCGTTTTTGACGTCATTTACACATTACAAGATACGTTTTAGGTACATGTAATTGAATAACTCACCAGATTCCAGTATAACTCATGATATTTTCCCAATACTTTGAAGAATACCGTTCTCTGGATTACCAGAATTATTTTACTATACGTAAAAGAAATGTGTGACGTCAAAATGACGTAAAATACGGCCGCTTTTCTCGATACCGCTTCCTAGAAAACCAACGGTTAAAACGTTTGGCTACTACTAGTGACTAGTAGGTGACACATGCTGGCGCTACGTTCATAATAGTATAGCGTGATGTGAGCATTTGTCACTACTAGTTACTAGTAGTAACCAAACGGACAGGGCCCTAGTTACATAATAGTTACTTTCGTGTTAAGCACGAAATACATTATTGTCATTACTTGTCAACTCCTTTAATTGTAAGCTGTTTTCGTTTATCAGTATTTGCTGATTCCAGGCGTATTGTCTTATCGCTCCCGATGCGCACAATCCTACCTCGTCCCTTACAACCGGTGCACGCAAAAATTTGAGCATGTCATGGGGCGGTTAAACGAAAGCACCTTAAGGGCCAGTTCTACAATCGACATTTAACTGAAGAATAAAGCTATTTGTGGAATAAGTTTGAGATATTAGCGTTAAAACCTCAAACTTATTCTCCAGTTAAATGTCAATTGTAGAACCGGCCCTAAGTCTACTCCAACTGAATTTTGAACAGTGTAAAATAGAAATAGTGTTGTGCAAGAAAAATTACTCCCATGACCATAATCATTAAGATGGATCCAGTAATACTAATCATAATATTTTTAGTTTACAAGCTCAAATGGTGACGATAAAAGGTGGCGGCGACAAGCACTACAAACACAACCAACAGCTGGAGGAGTTGCGTAATTTGCAGGACAAATTGAGCGGCGAAAAAGCGGCTTGGGCGGCCACACGTGATCAAGAGGCTAGAGATATTGAAGAGAAAAAGGCTGAACTAGCGAAATTACAAGAGCAGATCCGTGCCGAGCAGTCGGACATAACGCAACAACGCGAGCAATTGTATCGTAAAATGGAGATTCTGACCAGCCAAGGGCTGTTAATTTCGCCCAGTGTTGCGATACCTGTTAGCGGGCAATTGGATGACAGTAGTACGCATAGTTCGGAGGAGAGCAGTCCGCAGTCGGATAGTTCTGCTGTTATTACGGGCGGGGCTAGCAGTGGGGGTAGTACTAGTGGTGGGACTGTTCATTCAGGCACTACGGAAAGGCGGAAGGAGCAGAAGTGGAGTAAAAGTAAGTTGTTTTCTAATAATAATGACTTTTTTTCAACATCATACATTTATGAATATTCGTTTTTTTAAAATAAATACGTTGTGTGGACTCACTACAGACGCGTAAAATAGTTACTTTTAACAACACCTTCCTTATACATCAGTGTATTTGTGTATTTGGAAAGTAAAAAATAATAATTCTCACCAAAACGAAACTACCTGAAAAGACTGTTGGCTGGTTTGATTTTTATATATAAATAAGTTATAATGCTAAGCCAAATACTAGACAACCAATGTTACACCAAAAAACTTGCAACTTATGTTACACCAAAAAACATGCAACTTATGTTACACCAAAAGACTTGCAACTTATGTTACACCAAATACTAGCCAAGCAATGTTGGACTAAGTACTAGGCAACTTGTGTAATAGTAGGCAACAAGCAAAGTGGATTGCTTACTATTACACAAGCTGCCTAGTATTTGGTCCATCATTGCTAGGCTAGTATTTGGTGTAACATAAGTTGCAAGGTTTTGGTGTAACATTGGTTGTCTAGTACTTATTTATATATAAAAATCAAACCAACCAACAGTCTTTTCAGGTAGTTTCGTTTTGGTGAGAATTATTATTTTTTACTTTCCAAATACATACACTGATGTATAAGGAAGGTGTTGTTAAAAGTAATATATGTTTTTATATATATATATATGTTTTTATATATAAAAAACATCATTCTCACTAACAATTAACTTTGCTTGAATACAATTATAACTTTTGGTAGTGTTTTTAGGTAAAGTGCTATGTTTATAGAAGTTATTGCACTATAGGTATTTAAATAAATGATTTAGGGTGATATATAACGAGTATTTCGTGGCAAACAAAAATTTATATTTTACGGGTTTATTGTTCTTGAAAATGTAAAATCCTGTAAAATTATAACTGATTATGGCCAAAGCATTAGGCAACTAATGGTACAGCAACGCTAGGTAAACAGCGTTATATCAAATACAATACAACCAAAGTTACATCAAATACAATACAACCAAAGTTACATCAAATACAAGGCCGCCAATGTTTCATTAAATAGTATGGAATAGAAGAAATATTACATAAAATACTAGGCTAGCATTGTTACACAAAATGCTAGGCAACTAATATCACACAAATAATTAGGCAGCTAAAGTGACACCAACATATAGACAACAAATGTTACACTTAGTAACTAGGCAACTAACATTAAGTCAAGAACTACCATTTCATCAATGAAATTCAGCTCAAAAACTCGATTTCTAAATTTCTAAAATCGATTTATTTCTTTTCCTTTAACTAAACTCTCTTTTATAGGTTCAACGACTAAAGCGCATTTACCATTAAACCTAATCAGTACAACAAATCAACAGAAAGTATCGCAAGTACCTATAAAACAGCAAATCCCATTCAAACTAGCCTCCCGTCTAAGTTCGGGCGGGGTATCACCCGTTGGACCGCAACAGATGCTACCATTAAAGCTAAGCCAGGACGAAAAAATTCGCAGGACGAGCACTGGTTATCAGCGGCTTGGTAGCGACAGTTTTAGTCCACCTTCAGGTGAAACGGTAAGTGTAAATGTAAGAAATGTATTTATATTGAATACGTAAAGTGTAGATGATTATTATTAATAATTTCGTTATATTTGTAGACCCCGACCATGTTACATTCTCATAGCAGAACCGGCTCTAGTCCGGCCATGATGCAGGCGTCACCCCCATCTAGCAACCCTCCTACAACCGCCTCCCAACCGAGTATAGCCCAAGTGGGCGGTGCTAAAGCAGCACGTACAAACACATACCCGAAACTACCTGACAAGTTCAAGGTACGAACAGAACAAACGCAGCCCGCTGATGAAGAGGTGATATACTTTTGACGCTTTTCGGGTAAGACATTGCACCTCCTATGCAATTTCCTACGTTCTAGGGTTGACAAGCAAGCACGCATTTGAAAAAAGAAAAAGAAAACACTGTGATTAGATTTTATTTATTTCCCCCTTTTTGCGTGTGTCCACTTTCATTTGTTTTGTGAAGAAACGGTTGCCAAAAATGATTTCACATACAATTCGACTGACCCTTGCAGTATTCCCCGGATTTTAAGTTTTAAAACGTCTTCCTTCTCCCATTTTAATCAAAATTTAAATTTAAAAAAAAAGCAGAATATGATACATTAAATGTACTCAAATCTTAAGACAATACAATAGATAGTTGTTGTAGGGATTTTATTATGGTTTCTCTTAACTATGCATATTAACATTTAGATTGCATAATTGCAATTAGAAAAATGCAGGGAGGCTCCTAGCAGGCGTGTGCTAAATTTAGGCGGCCCTAATGTTTGCACGCGACTACCTAGAAGCGGCCCTGTTCAGATGTGTAGTTGTGTGAAATTAAAAAAAATAAAATCGAAATAAATATATATATATATGTTTATTTGGCAATTGTTTATCGCTCGGGAGCTGTTCTAAGGTAGCCAAGAGCAGCCAAGAACAACTCGCGAACGATAAACGAAAGCGGCTAAAATTCATGAGTCGCCGGTCGAAACGATTAATAATATATAATAATGCAGAAAGATAATAATAGTGTAATGCATTCATATGAAAATTTCTTGGAATTGATTTTATTTTAATTCGCATTGTTGGTTATTGCATTGTACATGCATTTTTTTAAATAATATTAATAATAATAATGATAACCTTATATATGATAATAAAACGTTAATACCTATTTATCGGGCTGTAAATTAGTGCTAAACATCTAATTGATTCTTTACCTGGCTATTATGTATTTAATAACGAATAGCAGCCATTTAAAAAGGCAGTTGTTTCCCAAACCACTGCACTCGTTTCGTTCTTAAGTGTTTTATTACTTCCGGTACTTATATTACCGCTGTTACACAGTTGTTATTGCTGCAAATTTTTAGATTATAAAATAATCCCTTTTATATAAACGTTGTTGATTGAGAGTGTTGAGAAATTATCGTATGACGTTAGCCTTTTTTTAGTATGATTTTTGACTGTGATTAGTACTTTTTAGGTAGCACATGTATCGATTTAGTAACTTTTTATTTAAATTTATAGATTGATTTCATATTAAAAATGATTATATTTGTGGTAATTCAAGCTACAGATGTATTAAGTTGAACTAGCATAAAGTCATCAGTTAATTTTTATTTGCATTCAATTAAAAGCAAAATAATAGTTTTTTTTATGTATGGCAAATAAAATTGTAAAAGTTTTTTTGCTATGCATAAAAAGACTATTATTTTGCTTTTAATTTAATGCAAATACAAATTAACTGATGATTTTTTACCAATTCAACTTTATACATCCCCAGCTTGAATTAACACAAATATAATAATTTTTAATATGAAATCTGGTGGTTTATACTTTGGTGACCATATTTTTCTTGTTTAAATAAGGACAGATTGAAGAAAATAAAAAATAAATATCTATAATATCATAATATAAATAATATAATATCTATAATGTGTCATAATATAAATAATATAATATCCATAATGTCATAATATAAAAGGCACCTTACATGGTCAATAATACTCAGTCCTAGTACTGTCAGTATTTGCTTTAATCCTCCTTTTATATTTGCCAAGTAATCAATTATCCGGATAAACATCAGTATTATCTTGATTGCATCATTACTATACCATACATCATCAGTAATACTGGCAATATTTTAGAATAATGAATATTTTAAACATGTTATTATACAGTAATACTGTGATTATTCTAAAATATTGATAGTAATATTGATCGTGTAAGGTCCCTTTAAATAATATAATATCTATAGTAGCATACAACAATGCATAGTGATGGTCCACACTTTATAAGGCACCTTACATGGTCAATAATATTGTCAATCCTAGTACTGTCAATATTTGCTTCAATCCTCCTTTTATATTTATCAAATAATCAATTATCCAGATAAAGATCAGTATTCTCTTCATTACATCATTACTATACCTTACACGATGAGTAATACTGGCAACATTTTAGAATAATGAACATGTTAAACATATCGTACAGTAATACTGTCATTATTCTAAAATATTGACAGTAATATTGATCGTGTAAGGTGCCTTTATAAAGTCATAAAATGCTATACAGTTCATTTATAAGTTGTATGTGACAGAAATACATGCTTCTAATGTGCTAACTTTTAACTGGAAATAAAGGACTGTCCTCTTAAATAAAGAACGTATGGTCATTGTATATATACTGTAAAATCTAAAATTATACATGTGCTACCAAAAAAAAGAAAAGATGATAAAAAATATTTTCATTAGACGGTGCTAACTCGTAAAAAATTCAGTAGTTTTAAATGTTAGTTGTTGATATAAAAGGGAGACTACACAGGCCTACTTGTGAATGTATTTTCAACAATCATGTGTTTTGACTAAAACGATATTTTTATATAAATGTATTGAAATTTCCTACTTGAATTTTATCAGATGAGCGCCGTTGCGTTACGAAGGTGTCTGTATGCGTATGTGTGTGTGTGTATTCGCTGCGGGTTATAAAAATAAAAATTGATTGAACGGATGAAACAAACAAAAAAATGCAATAAATTCTCGTGACTGAGCGGCGTGTAGCTCCAGCTCATCTTACTTTTAGAGTATTATAACGTAAACAGATGCAATCTTGCCTTGTACTCGTTAGACAAATGTAGTGTATACACAGGATGATTAGAATATCTCTACTAAAAACAGTTGAATGTAAAATATCTAGGTTCAAATTGAAAATAATATAAATCATCCTTGCTGTATATGTCTTAATATATCTTTTTGTACATAGAATATTTATAATTATTATAGTCGATCATGATATATGTATTATATAATTTACTTATTACACTTTTCATTATATATTTTAAATGAATATAATCATGCAGTGTAGCTTTTTACTTTACGAATTTGTATAATTATTTATGTTATTTATTTTTTACATTCCTACAATATTAAGTGTATATTATATGTGTTCCAATTCCGCATTTGTTTTAAATAAAACTAAATAAATGTATATAACAACTTATATTTTATCATAGATTTTATTATATACCTAATTCCATTTCCCTGTAATATTACTCTAATGACTAATATAAAGAATATAGAGGGAGAATCGTCATAAGCTCAGTTATCAGTGTCAGCTGCAAGAAATTAATCGTTTGTGTGTAACAAGTTCAAATATAGACTTGCATAAACCAAATTATTATAGTTGCATAAAACATGTTTGTATTTATTTTGCTTTTTCACCTCATGAATAGACTCTCCTCGACTCTACTAGTTTGCAATACCAGCATGCTGGATACAGATTTTACATGGTACGCTAAAGTATCTGCCTGTGAATGCTCACATTGACCACAATGTGAAATCATATGTTACAATAAATATAAACTATTTGGAATATTAAGGCACGGTTGTATAAACAGTGATTATTCCTAACTTTCCATTTCATAGCCTCATATGGCAACGTTGCATTATGTGTCAAAGTAGTCAAAAGTGAGGTTAGAATCACGGATTGGAAATTAACTCGAAAGTTACCTGCTTTGTACAACCGAGCCTACTGTTATAAAATCAACAACGAGAGCACGGAAAATCGTAAAATTCCATTGTTGTAATGTTTATAGACGCTAAACGAGTTTCAGCATATATCGTTATTTGCTACATATAAATACCTTAACCTCGGTATACACCAACGTTCCATAAATGTGTCAATAGTTATTGAACCAATAAGTATTCGTTGTTATAACAACAATAAATACATTATCTAGGGAATGTAGTTACTTTAGATTCTCTCTATTGGAAACACTGAATAATTAAACAAAAGGTGTCATCAAAGCTCCAATTGCAAGCGCTATTCAAGATGTTTGGCATTTGTTGTAGCAGATTCTGTCACAATGACGTTTTCAATACTTATGGACCTATACAGTTTATGGGATGTTGGTGAATACGGGCATAAGACCACATTCACCCGAAAGACGCTAGTATGCGATACAGTCTATGCTGGATACTAGTTTCACATTGTAATCAATGTGAGCATTCACAGGCAGATACTTTAGAGAGCTATGTAAAATCTGTATCCAGCATACCGGTATCGCAAACTAGACTCTTCGTTTAGGGCCCGGCCAAATGTTATCATCACGAGATAAAAACAGTTAAATCTACTACTAACCTGTTCTAAACATATCAGCAGTCACATCCAGCATCGCGGCATCAAAGATCCATCCAAGAATGATTCGTTTTCTTTGTAGAAACCACCAAATACTTCCCAACACCAAGAAGTACGCGCCAAACCAATGCGCTGAATACAAAAATGCCCTTGCGCATCGGTCTGCGAACCCCTGAAATCTCCAACCAATCAGACACAAATCATTACAGGCTGCCAACTGTTTAAAAATTAAAACAACGTAATTTATATTTACAAAATAATCGCATCTGGCTGCTTAATAAAATTTCATGATTTAATCAAGTTGGCGAAATATTTGTTTGTAACTGCTGATATTGGGATTATTATATTTTCTTTGTTTTAAACAGGATCAAATTGAATATATCAAATGAACATAATTTATTATTATAACTTTATAAGAACGAATACATAAGAATATATTATTCATAATGTATTTTTTGTTGTGGTTGGGTATTTTGAGTTTTTTTGTGAAGAAAATGCCAATAAAGATCCTTTTTTTTTATGATTCATAATTCTTGAATTCTCATCTGTTAATATCGTCGCCTCATAATTATCTCGAACTTAATTCGAGTTGTTCTCTCTCATGTCAACCTCAAATCAAATTTTAGATGTGTGGTGTTGCTGTTTACACCACACATCTAAAATTTGATTTGAGGTTGACATGAGAAAGAACAACTCAAATTAAGTTCGAGATAATTATGAGCCGACGATATTATGTTATTATATATATTATTATATATTATTATTATAAATATAATTTAAATTGCCCGTGGGCAAATCTCTTGTAGACTGTTTAATATTAGATATAGTCGTGACTATATCTAATATTAACAGAGATTTTCGATAAAATCAAATGATTCCCCGAATTATTTTTTATCAATAAGGCCGTGATGAGTCGT
Source organism: Lordithon lunulatus (assembly GCA_963942505.1). Taxonomy (NCBI): domain Eukaryota; kingdom Metazoa; phylum Arthropoda; class Insecta; order Coleoptera; family Staphylinidae; genus Lordithon; species Lordithon lunulatus. Next base: position 525,411 of record OZ012668.1, read on the forward strand.
ACACAGTTTTTTTTGTTTTGTTTCACCGGCGATATCAAGCGCTGTCAATTTTATAGCAAAAATGTATGTTTGATAAATATGAATAATGAACTCACCCACGCCGGCGCCTATTCGGCCCCGAGTAACATACACTGTACCCCATCTGTACAAACGATATCGGACAAATGTATGATGTTTGTGTGTAGTTAAATCACATTTGTCCGGCACCGCACAAGAGACTTAAACCAGCCATTTGCAAAACTAGTTACGCGTACTGCCAACATGACGGCATTAAATAACCAACTTTGTTAAAATATAAATATCGGTATAAATAAAGTTCATAATAAATACTGATCAGGGGCATGATACTGATGTAGTAGTATGAGTTTTGTTGTATCATTTAATTATATTGAGACTGACCTGCTTGCCTTCATGGCACCCTCATAGACAACCTCTGAGTAAACCCTAGGCAACCAACATCGCGCTATCGTGCACCGAATTTGTCTCGCCTCCTTGCATGTTAAAGCAAGAGTTTTTTACTCACAACCGTGCAAGGGCACACTCCTAGAAATACGGAACTAACGTGGCTTTTAAGCTTATTCACACTTCTAGTGTAGGTTTTATTAGTCTCATACGCTCCCGAACAATATTATATTATATGTTTATAATTATTAATGTGTCGGGACAACACCATCTGTATATCATATGTAATAAAGGTGGTCTATTACATATGATATACAGATGTTGTTGTACCGACACATTAATAATAAACATAATCAATTATTTTAAATGAATTCCATACACAATTAAATCACGGCAGGCCCTTTAGGTGCCGTGTTTGTTGCACCAGACATATCAAACGCTGTCAGTTTTAATACAAAAATGTTTGGTTGATAAATATGAATAATGCACTCACCCACAACACCGTCCGTGCGGCCCCCAGTAACCCACACTGTAGCCGACTTGTATGCACAACACCGGACACATTGATGAAGTTTATCCGTTGTTAAATCACATAAATCTCACAGCATTCGGCGAACTTAAACCAGCCATGTGCAGAACTAGTAACTTGTGTTGCCAATATAGCGACATTAAATAACTAACTTACTGTAAAACAATTAAAGCGATTATTAATAAATTTATAAATACAAATATTAATATTATACAGATTATAAGTTATTATAACTATTTAATTTGTTATGGTCTTACCGTAAGTAATTTTAATATTATTTTAACCAGTTACAAATATCCTGCTTGTGTGAACACTGCGTTGGTCGACGCATGCGCATCAGTTGTTTACTAAAACAATTTGACAGTCGAAATTTCATCGTTGTTTTTAACTGCAGTTTGTTAGTGAGTTGTAGTGTGGTGCTGGGTGAATAATTAACCGGTGGTGAGAACAGCAAATGCCCAGCAGATTTAATAAGGTAAGTAGTGCTAGCACGGGCATATGTATGGATGTAGTAGTGACCGCGCGGATTCGTGACTGCCGCCATAAATAACCTACCTTAATTTTATGTTCGCGTTTTCGGGTACGGCTCGATGTAAATGCGAATATAACAAACGGTATCGCAATAACAACACATATTGGCCGTATGAGACATATGAATCCGGCGTTTGAAGTCGTTTCGGTTGTTTTTAAACCAAACCGGCGCTTGCATGAATGCGCGCTGTTTTAGAAAGCACACCGGTTTGAGTTACAAACATCACGGCGCTCCTAATATTGCATATGTCGCCCCTGTTGCTGGATATGAATATATAAAACAAAACAAACAAATGAATGCATTACTACACACAAAGCTAATCAAATCACAATGAATTCGTCATTTGACTACGAGTAACATGTGAGGTTTGCATTATATAAATCCTGAGTGCTGTTTCTTTAGTAGCCATATTTTGTTCATCCGGTTGGCGATGACATAGGTCCTGTCACGTGATGTCCCATTAATTACAAAACTTTGTTAATACAATCGTTTGAGTGGAAGTAATTTAGCTAAAATAAAGCGGTGATTTTTTAATTAATTAATATACCAATGCGCCCACATTTATTGCCCTAAAAATGTATGCAAATTGTTATTAACAATATCACGTGATCGTGACGTCATGTGGCGGCCATAATGGTTCAGCGTTGTTCAACAAGACGCGTAGTTGTGTTTTAGTTTTATGGACGCCGTTTTGTGCATATTTTATGAGAGACTAATATCACTATATGTGTGTCTTCAGATTGGTCGAGTGGTGCTAACATGATGTACTTGATGGTGGCTTACTGATGGTATGATTCAAGAACGCGCACGGGGCTTTGTTTGTAAGTACATATAACTTATATATTGGGGGGTTAGGTTTATTACTGTGCAGGGGCGGTTGGGACAAATGAAAGCGGCGTTGAAAATATTTGGACTGCCCTGGCTCTGTTTAACATTTACAAATTAGAATATGATACCGGTATGTTGGATACTGGTTTTATATTGTACATAAAAGTACACATTATTAATTGTTATTAATTTGTTTTTTTTGATAATCGATATAAGTTCATAAAATCCTTCAAAGTATTTGCTTCCAATATATATTTGGAGGATGCTAAAATGTTATACTGAAACTGCAATTTGGTCTTCTCTTCTTATTCTTAATCTAGGTCTGGGAGCTGTTGATACTGGTTTTCTTAGGACTTAGCTCTGGTACCATTATTCTGAAGGTTTACGAGTTGGTCTGTTTCTTTTTGGTCTCCTGTTTCTTGATATTTTCTTCTCCCATCCACTCGATGTGGATTTCTTCTCCCATCCACTCAATGTAGGTTTCTTCTCCCATCCACTCGATGTGGGTTTCTTCTTTGATGTGCTCATCTTACCATGTTTCATGTGTCGAGTACAGTTCCAATATATATTAGGAGGATGCTAAAATGTTATACTGAAACTGCAATTTGCTCTTCTCTAGGTCTGGGAGCTGTTGATACTGCTTTTCTTAGGACTTTGATGATTAGCTCTGGTACCATAATTTTGGAGGTTTACGAGTTGGTCTGTTTCTTCTTGGTTTCCTATTTCTTGATATTTTCTTCTCCCATCCACTCAATGTGGATTTCTTCTTCCATCTACTCGATGTGAGTTTCATCTCCCATCCACTCGATGTGGGTTTCTTCTTTGATGTGCTCATCTTATCATGTCTCATGTGTCGAGTACAATTCTAATATATATTTGGAGGATGCTAAAATGTAATATTGAAACTGAAATTTGGTTTTCTCTTCTTATTCTTAATCTAGTTCTGGGAGCTGTTGATACTGGTTTTCTTAGTACTTGGATGACCAGCTCTGGTACCATCATTTTGGAGGTTTACGAGGTGGTCTGTTTCTGTTTGGTCTCCTGTTTCTTGATATTTTCTTCTCCCATCCACTCAATGTGAATTTCTTCTCCCATCAACTCGTGGGTTTCTTCTTGCATCCACTTGATGTGGGTTTCTTCTCCCATCTACTCAATGTGGGTTTCTTCTTTGATGTGCTCATCTTACCATGTCTCATGTGTTGAGTACATTTCCAGTATATATTTGGAGGATGCTAAAATGTAATACTGAAACTGCAATTTGGTCTTCTCTTCTTATTCTTAATCTAGGTCTGGGAGCTGTTGATACTGGTTTTCTTAGGACTTGGATGATCAGCTCTGGTACCAACATTTTGGAGGTTTACAAGATGGTCTGTTTCTTCTAGGTCTCCTGTTACTTAATATTTTCTTCTCCCATCCATTCGATGTGAATTTCTTCTCCCATCTACTCGATATGGGTTTCTTCTTTGATGTGATCATCTTACCATGTTCCATGTGTCGAGTACAGTTAACATGGCTTTTTTTAATTCTTGGGAAGACTTTTTTAGGATTCTTGAAAAAAATAATCAGTAATATAATGATAAATTTGTTTATTCAAAGCATCATATGGAAGAGGAAAATATATATAAATGCATAAAAGAACACTAATACAACATATACATATAGTACACCTAAAACTAATAATTATAAAACAGCACTCTTGTCATCATTTTTCACAAAAAGAAAACAATATATAAATCTATATTTATCATCATATTAAAATTTACATTCTACAAAGAGCCATGCATTGTTTGGGAATTTATATATATATTCATTGGTTCATGAGATTGTTTCTTTTAAAATATTTGAAAAATCATCAGCAGTCTTTGATACAAATTATTTCATGAGATCAAATAAAATTTTGTTCCAACCAATTACTTTAAACTTAATGTCATACAAAGTATTGATATATATATATATATTGGCCTAGTATGGCCAACATTGGCAACTCCTCACCCGCCAGGGTTTTGCAGGTCGCACGCAAAATCGACTGATGAGGGATGAGTGAGCAGCCTTAAAGGGAGGTTTCACAATGGGCCCATTTTTTGTGTCTGTAGCTATGCTACCCTCCAGCCAACCTTTCAGAAGTATTGATAATGTATATTAATTGTGTGAAAAAAAGTAAATGTTCTGTTATATTTGATACAGAGTTTTTACATTGTTAAACAACTCGAAATAGTTTGTTATCCCATGAAAAGAAACCTTGCGAACAAGGGTGGGTTGAACCTGTTCATAATATTCAGTGACTTGTACTCTACACTATAGTTTTTTTCATAAGTTTATATTATTTAATCAATTGTATTAATTAAATCTTATTTAATATGTATAAAATTGGGGGAAACAATGTAGTGCAAAGTTCAAGTTGTTTTAAATTTAGTTTGGTTGTTGGAATTTGCTTTGGAAATAAATATGATTTGATTTCATGAAATTAATGGGAGATGAGTATTATGATTACGCAATAAATATACAAGCAAATAAATAATTTTCATCATCTAGATATCTAGAGCGAAAAAATATTCTGATATGAACTCGAATTGAACTAGCTATCAACAATTTGATTTGAACTAATATTGGAGGTACCTGCCGATGAGCTACTACTGGAAATGTTGTGGGTGTACATGGGGAACTGGACAAACGTGCAAGACACTGGGTTCGGGAGTTTTTGGGCCAACTCCTCATCTTGTATTGAGGTTGACTTCTGTAGTAGGCACGGTTTCTCTATTTCTTGCTCATTAATAATAGACTCCTCTTGGAAGAGGTATGGGGTGATGTGTGGGTGTCGTATTCGTATTGCGTCCACTACGTCCAAGAGATTCTTTGAATCCATTGCGAGCACATGTGCTGCACTCAACATACCTCTGAAAACAAAAATCAATGTACATGAATTATGTGAATATCGTGGAATGAATTATATGCATGAAAATCAAGTTGACACTATACAATTTAATAGATAAAACTGATAGTTTATTAAAAAATTAATAAACTGATATAATGGGCATAAGTTACAATCATCTCACTACAGAAAGACTCTGGCAAGCTGTCTAGATGTCTAAATTGCACTGCAACCATCTAACTAGCCAGTGCACCCAACCGAAAGACGGTGTGCTAAGTGTATACATTGCGGAGGAAGCCACCCAGCAAGCTATCGTGGGACTGACGATATTTTACAATATTTGTCTTTTTCTGTTGTTTTCATTCGTTGATATGTAATTAAATTTTACGATATTTGACAATATTTGACAATATTTGTCTTTTTGTATCATTTTCATACGTTGATATGTAATTAAATTTTAAACTATATATAAATTTAAACTATTAGACCCAATTCACACATAAGCGGCGTCGGGCGCAGGCGCGGTGTAGGCGAGGCGCAGGCGCGGTGTAGGCGAGGCGCAGGCGCGGTGTAGGCGAGGCGCAGGCGCGACGTCGCACAGGCGATTGCGATGTCCATATCCAGTGAAGGGATGGACATTGCATCTTATGTTTACATAGAGGCGGCGAGGAAGAGTTATGCCTCTCGCCTCTTCGCCTACCATGTCTTAGGCGAAGACGCGGTGTCGGCGCTGCGAGAGGCACGGCGCTTCAAGCCGCCTCTATATAAACATGTGCAATGCCCACTTAGGTGACGAGGCGCGGGCATTTGCCTCGATCTTCTCGCCGAGCCGGCACCGCGTCTTCGCCTCTACGCCTAAGACATGGTAGGCGAAGAGGCGAGAGGCATAACTCTTCCTCGCCGCCTCTATGTAAACATAAGATGCAATGTCCACCCCTTCACTGCATATGGACATCACAATCGCATGTGCGACGTCGCGCCTGCGCCCGACGCCGCTTATGTGTGAATTGGGTCTTAGACAACACCAACCGTTGTTTTTTTGCGCACATATTTGTGTTGGCAGTCGTGAAATTCATTGGCGGGAAAGTGGCTTTTACTGGGAAATGGTTTTATCAAGATTTTTCCTCTGTTTGTGGACCGATTTTGCCAAAATGTTCACAGGATCACACCAACTCGGTTTCCCAGCCGATTTGTAAATAGGATCGCGATACATTCATCCGTTTTTTTTCCGAAATTTTTTTCACAGACAAATTCATATCTACACACACACACATTTTTCAAAAATAGTCTATTTTGACGACTATTTTAGTCATAAAACGTGAAGAAAAGTCAAAAGTAGTAATTCGATTTTTTTTCTTGAAAACAATAGCTTTCTTATACAAATGTGCTGTGTATTATATAGACATAATCATAATTCGTGCCATAAGAAGAGTATAAATGTGAAATGTTCCATTCATATGAAGAAGCATCTTTTAAAAACTTACTTTCTGTACTCCGCATCTAGTGTTGTCGTGCTGTACTGCTGCGCCAATTTCATTGCATTCACCAATTCGGCCATGTCTTTGGATAGCACCTTGTGCGCCATTTCAACCTCTTTATGGACAGTACTGGGAAATAGTGTTACAATTTCATCAACACTTGCAAGCAGGGCGCGTAGTTCTAGCCCAACTTTTCTGACCAGATCTAAATACTGTTCAGCGTATGCTCGCTGCACCCCTTGCGACAGGGACATGACAGCTTTCACCACTTGTGTGGTGCAGTCGTACACTTTGTCGTTTGTACGATCCAAATCTGCTGTTCGTGTCGGTTCCACCTTCTAAAAATTTAATTTTAATTATGTTTATGTTTTATATAATAATAATGCTTATAAATAATTTGATTTCATTACAAATTACATAATATACAAAGTAAGCAATTGTAAGATCTATAACTAGCCCATAGCTAGCCTCTTGCTATTGTGCATTAAACATACCTTTGGGTTTTCTGAATCACACTCCCCGTTATCAGAAATTGAATTGTTTGGGCACCAGTCGCTTCTTGCTGTTAGAGTTAAGGTGCTGGTGATGCTATTGGCCGGTGAAAGGCTTTTGCTGCTGCATTGCGATTCAGCCCCACTTTGAATGCCATTCCCACTCAGCGTCATACTCGCCATGCTGCTTGATAGGTACGAAGTTGAATTCGAGTATGTCGTTGAGGAGGGACTCGTTGGAATGGACGAAATTTGCTCATTGTTTAAGGACTCTGCAGACTCGGGGGCTATTACGCTTAAGCGTTTCTTCTAAAAAGACAGTTTGTTATCGAATTTATTGAAAAATCTATTGATTTACATTATTAAATCGTATTAATTTAAATTTTTTATTATTTTATTTAATTATTTAAAAAATCGTATATTATTTTCACGATCACAATATTTTTCATGTATTGTAATTATACAGGACTTTCCATAATTTTCAGGACGAAGTTAAAACTCTATCCCTGGTCTTTTGCGAAGGCCATTTATTGGAAATCATCTTTTTTAATTTAATTTATTTATTTAATCATATGCCTTCTACCGTGAGATGTAGGCGTTTTTCTTTTATCCTTTGTATTTGTATTTTTCTTTCCATGTTTTTTAATTTAATACATACCAAATTCGTTTCGGATTCAGCAAGCCATTTCGAATCTTCCTCAGATTCCCTCTGTTGTTGTCTCAACCGTTGTTCCAACAAATGATAATTGAAATCAGGTTTAGTTGATCCATGATCCAGTAATTGATCCCCATATATTGACTGTTGTGACGATGTGGGCTGTGGATGAAATAAATTTGTAAAAATTGCACCCCAATTCCAACAAATCACATCAAAACAGTAAAACACATTCAAACTCAAATGAAATGAAAATAATTGTTAAAAATGCAAGGTAATTTTTATGAAATTTTCATGCTGCATGCTTAATATTTTCTAAAGCAAATTGTTTTGTGGGTCCATTTTCATGCTAATCATTATACCGAGTTTTTGAAAAATTTAAATTAGAAGGGATTTCAAATAATTGCCCCTAAAACTTATTGGTTGTAGGTTGCAGTTTAAATGTTACTCCTGCATACTATAAAAAAAAACAAGGCATTCAATGATTTACACAAAATTGCAATTACAATTGTATTTATAAAGATAAAGTCCAATAGTTGTTGTTAAAAATTAATAAATAAAATAAAAATGTTACCCAATATTACTTCTACTGTATAATATGGGCAAATTAATGTACAGAGTGAATTGATCCTTGCATTTTTATTTTAAATTTACACACATAATGACGCATAATGCGTTGCCATATGCATGGGTTAAAGCTAAAGAGGTGGGTGTTCTTGGACGTAATTGCAATTTAGTGTATAATTTTTTATATTGTGTGCAAATCAAATTGGTGCAAAAAATAAAATAAAAATTTAGTTCGCATGCCCGATGATTATTCGAACCTGCATCTTGTTCTCAATCGCTCTATTATCAGCGATTGCAGTGAATTTTTGCTGCTGATAGTAGGGCTGTTTGTGCGCGCAACTTTTGACGTCGGCCCCGCCAAAGTCGTAAATGCTCTCCTCGACCTGCCCCGAGTCCGTGGCGTAATTGTAAACGGTCGGTTCGGGATGGTAATTGGGGATGGTGTGTTCGGGCGTGTAAATTTTGTGGTGCCGCTCCAGCGACCCCACGCTACTCGGGGAGTAGGTGCCGCCGCTGGGGTGGCGCTCCAGCGAGCCCATTTTGGGCGACTTGCGCTCGAGCGAACCCAACTTGGGGCTGAACATGCCCGACCTGTCGAGGCTGTTGTGCGAGGAGTTGATGAGGTGCGCGTTGCGCTCCAGGGAGTTCATCTTGGGGGAGTTGGATTTCTCTTTGGGCTTGCGCTCGAGCGAGCCCATTTTCGGGGTGCCGCTGCCCGTGCTGGAGCGCGACGGGGTGCGGTCTAACGTGCCGAATTTCTGTTTCATTTGAGTTTGATCGGGCGGGGGCGGGTGGTCGGAGACCTCGGGGTCGAGTTTGTGCAGCTTTTCGACGGGGATCGGGAGGGTTTTGAGGGCGGGCTGTTCGGGGATGGCTTCTTTGTTATCAAAATCAACTGCTACTGTGTTAAATACCGATGCTGGTGTTGTGTACGCCGCCGCACAGAGGCCTCGCATTTCGTTTTCTTTCATCAAGTGCGCCAACACTTCGGGGTTTTGGGCCACTATGTAGGTTTGGGGGGTTGGAGCTGCGTTTAAAGATGCCAATGAGGAAGAATCTACGCCTGTAATTGAAATTATAAATTCTAGAGTAGGTCTAAACCAAATTTGGTTAATATACTGTTGTGTTTAACTTTGACAGTTAAACGAATACGTTCGAAACGAGTGGTTTTAAGAATGCACCTCTGCAGAAAAACAATATTTAAGACCTCAAAATAGTTTAATCCAGCTCTGCTTGTAGACAATAATATTTAATATTAATTGACTAATTAATTCGGAAAGTCATATAGTGCCCACACTAGATATTTATTATTTACCTTGCATTGGATATCGTGATGGCTTTGGTGGTGCCGGCTGTTCATCACTGTATCCCCAAGACATTCCAGCTGCCCGTCGACTCTCCCTCTTTAAAGTTGCCTGCGCTGCTGTCTTCTCTTCAAATAAAATTTCACTACAAACATAGTTTTAATTGAATAACTCCCTAAAAGCGGTATAACAGATATTTACTTCAATATTTCCTTAATTTCTCTAAAAGTGGGCCTCTTGCTGGGCTCATAGCACCAACATTGCGACATTAACGAATACAACCTCGGCGGACATTGAGGCGGCAACGCCAGTCGCTCGCCATTCTCAATTTTATTGATGACATCGTTGTTTTTGACGCCTTGGAATGGTTTCACTCCCAACATTAATATTTCCCACATACAAACACCTGAAAAATTTAGACCATTGTAATTTTTAATGAATCCTGATAAAGCGAAAATATCAATTTATTGAAACCGAGATTTTCAGTGCCTTTGCCGTGTATCTCAATAATCTGCTCCCCTGACTAGTTTTCGAAGAAGAAAAAAAAACTATGATACTATTTAAATCTAAAAGTCTATGGCTCGATTGTATAACGCAGATAACTCTGGAGTTAATTTCAACCTCACCTTTGACAACTTTGACATATATTGCGACGTTGCCAGATATAACAAAGGTACATGATGTTATGAGAAGTTAACAAGAATTTATGCAACGTCTAACAATATAAACACGGGTTATAATTTACTTGCCTTTATACAAACGAGCCCATCTGATACAAAAGATTAGGTTGTTTCATTATATTGTGTTGTACAATACTCTAAATTTGTAGATTACTTACTTATTAATTTTAAAACTTAGTGATCTTTTTATTAATTTGACTAGTACTTACCAAACATCCATACATCACTAGCCGTAGTAAACCTCCTAAAATTAATACTTTCCGGACTCATCCATTTGATAGGTAACTTTCCCTTAGAGGCCTTGTAATAGCTCTGATCATCCCCCATAGAACGGGAGAGGCCAAAATCGGCCAATTTGACGCACGTGGCCGTGCTGACCAGCACGTTTCTAGCTGCTATATCCCTATGTACATATTTCTTAGATTCTAAATAACTTAAAGCTGTGGACAATTGGAATGTGTATAGTAACAACGTGTCTAATTCAAGACGGGCCTTATTGTTTTGCAAGTACGCTCGCAGTTCGCCCAGTTTCGCGAGCTCCATCACGATCCACACGGGAGATTCGGAACAGACCCCCATTAATTTGATTATGTGTTGGTGGTCAAACTTTTGCATTATATCTAGAAATAAAAAAAAAACACAACATATACAATCACACCAACTACCAATTCAAATATATACAAAATGGAATATTATTTTATTCTATGATGTGAATTCAATGGACCGAAGAAAATACAGAAAATAATTTGTATTTGTTTTTATTTTTGGAGAAAATTAACTACGAAATTAAATATTCACATTCTCATTTTTATAAAATACTTCATATAATAAAGTAAAAATCAATATAAAAAATCAAATGCTTATTCTTCATATGCAACCAATAATACAATTAAATGTCACTATCATTGGTTATAACCTACAATGTACTAATCTATGTGACAGTGACATTTAACTGTATTATTAGTTGCATACAGAGAATAATCATATTACAACATTACCATTGATTCATAATTTTTATGTTTTGCAGTTATACGAAACAAATGTTGTAATATCATTGATGAATATAATTAAGGTTGGCGTTTTCAAATTTAGGCAACTTGTGATGCACATGTAATAGCGTAGGCGAAATTGCGTAACTAGAACATAAATTGAGTTGCAAAAATACGTATGCAAAAGAATAATGTTGCACGTATTCCGTAGTCTAGATGAGAATGTTCATAGTCCCTCGGTAATCGTGAAATTAAATTTATTATTTTTTGTTCATAATTACCGAGGGACTATGAACATTCTCACCTAGACTACGGAATACGTGCAACATTATTCTTTTGCATACGTATTTTTACAACTCAATTTATGTTCTAGTTAAAGAACGGTGCGTATTTCTTATACGCATTTCGCCTATGCTATTACATGTGCATCACAAGTTGCCTGAATTTGAAAACGCCAACCTTAATTATGATTAATCAATGATATTACAACATTTGTTTCATATAACTGCAAAACATATGAATAGCAAAATTAAATTCATGCCACATTTAAGTTCAGTATTTATTTTGCATTTAAACTTCGTTTGTTAGACAATTTGGACAATAATCAATTTTCTAGTTGGACACTGTATATATTGGTGAGTTGATATAACAGCAAAATCTAAATGACTGTTCATAAATTATTTATGAACAACCGTGATCTAGATTTTGCTGTTATATCAACTCACCAATACATACAGTGTCCAACTAGAAAGTTACTACCCTCATACATAATTAACAGTAGAAAATAGTCATACTACGAGTATAAATAGATTATAACTTTCTAACTTACATGCTTCCTCCAGGAATTTTTCTGTTGTTGCAAGATCCGCATCCCCTTTGCATGTTTTCACCGCAACAGGCACCTGCGAGCCTTCCTTGTTCTTATAAATGCCCTTATGGACATCCCCAAATTGGCCTTCACCTAATATCGCAACTAATTCTATTTGGTTTCTGACTAACTCGTAGTTTCGAGCTAAAACAAGTTAATTATTTAGTATGAAGGTATATTTACCATTTGGATTTTTGCATACTTGCTGGCGTTGAGTAATCGCCCTCCTCATCAACAATTTCTGCGTAATCTTCAGAAAGCATCGTTCCATGCAGATTGTCAATACAGATATCTTTTTTGTCTCCAGATTTGTGTTTTGACGGGTGCGCATCTAAAAAGATATAATGAATAATAATTATTGCAGCATTAATGACCGTATTCACCAATATCCCATACACTTTATAGGTCCTATAAGATATTGAATGGACCAATTGGAAATGTTGTTGTGACATAAATTGCCAAAACAAATGTCAAACACCTTAATTAGCGCGTGTGATTGGAGCTTTGACGGTACCATTTGTTTAATTATTCAGTGTTTCCAATAGAGAGAATCTAAAGTAACTGATAATGTATTTATTGTTGCTATAACAATTAATACTTATGGGTTCAATAGCTATTGAAAGATGTATGGAACGTTGGTGAATACGGGGGTTAAGTCCTGGTTTCCTAGCAAGCGGTGTCGATAAATACGGCTGTTTTTGACGTCATTTACACTTTTTTTTTTAATTTTACGGTGACTACAGCCCTCGCCCTGAGCTGTGTGCACTGCGGCCCTTCACGGACCTATTATGCCCCATACAACATCCATGATATGCTAGCCGGGTAAATTCTTTGTGGAAAACTTTTCCGGCTAGCGGAGTAAATGTAATGTGTAAATGGAGGCGGTCCGTGGCGCAGTGGCCGAAGGCGATGGTCTGAAGCCATTGAGTACGGAACGTTGGTGGTTCGAATCCAACCACCAACGTTCCGTACTCAATGGCTTCAGACCATCGCCTTTGACCACTGCCCCACGGACCGCCTCCATTTACACATTATAAGATACGTTTTAAGTACATGTAATTGAATAACTCAGCCGATTCTTGTGTAATTCTTTACATTTTCTCAATACTTTGAAGTATACTGCTCTCTGGATTACCAGATTTATTTAAATATACATAAAATAAATGTTTGGCGTCAAAATGACGTGAAATACACCGCTTATTAGGAAACCAAGGCTTAAGTGTGGTGTGTTTCAAACTTTGATTCGTTCGTGTCCACTTTGTTGACTAGTCAGATTTATTTGTTATTGATCAGTACAAAAATGCGCAACTTTACCCTAATTGAACCGACCTAGTATCTCTTAAGAGAAGCGAGATACCCATGCTTACGGTCGAAAAACAAACACAAACGGCAACAAAGCGCGTCAGAGTGTCTACATTGTTCCTATGGAACTTCTACGTCCTTTAAGTTACAGTCTTTAGGATGGATTTATTTCCTAATTTAATCTATAACTACTGTTACTACTAACCTTTACAAGGACAAGGAAATTGTTTCCAAATGGTAGCTTGTAAAAGAGAAAGAAACACCCGGGCATTCAGATTAAATCTACCAAGAGAAGAGTCTAAACCACAACCCTACAAGCGTTATAAACAATTACCTTTTCGGGTCCAAATAGACGTCTGCGTGCCGGAATGCAGTCGGGCGTAGCCATCAATAAGATCCGCGATACTCTCAGCGACTTCAACGCTCGGGCAAGTAATGAACAAAATTTCATGCGCGCCGGCGACCCGCAGCTGCAGCGTCGCCTTGCTGTGCTTATCACAATCACTGACTAGCGTTTGAATGGCCTGAATGTCCTCAAAATCGGCCACCTTGATGGTCGTCGAGTTGGGCGCTTGCACGGTCGTATACGACATCCCAATGTCCGGCCCAATCACCAACTCGACGGGCACATGCCAACTATTGCCTAGTTCGACTTTAAACCGCTCCTGGTCGAAATTAAAGTACATCCGGAGGATCTCAAAGAACTTGAACATGCATTCGATCTCGCTGAGTTGGCTGAACTTTTTGAAGTGCGTCTGTATGCTCTTGCGCAGCGACTTGGGTTTCATGCTTTCGAGAATATGACGCGGTATGAATTTGTTCATACCCTCCTCGCGTTCCAGGTACTCTAAATTCGATTTTTTGTCCAGGGCGTGCTGTGGCATGTCTTTGAAGAAGTTTCTTATTTCTAAACAGCATAGTTGTACTGCAACTTCTTGGTCTATGTTCAGATGGGAGGCGTTGAGGTAGTCACTACGCACCTAGTAATATAAAACATAATAACGTTATTTAGGTCGAGTTTAGACCTACCACAATTTGCCTGCAAATGTATAAATACTGTTTTAAATTAAATATTTGTATAAATATCTGCTGTGACCAACACACGACTTTCGGTGTGCATCTTATTTATGTTTTTTGGCAAAAATTATTTTAATAAAAGTTATTCAGAATAATATTATACACTTGCAATGTCTCTGTAAAATTATCGTACAAATGGACCGTAGAAAGATATACACTAAATAAAATTTCGAATGTAAATAATATATTTTTATTGTGTAATGTGTATTTTGTTTTAATTCTCATATTGTATTGACTTGTGTAAACTTCTTGAAGTGATAACACTAATAAATTATTAATATTATTATTATTCACGTTAGCTGTCAGATTTTCACGGGATCGCCCAGCTCGATTTCTCAGCCGATTTCCAAATTCTGTTTGGCTGTTTTCCCGGAATTTTGTTTATATACAGACATACAGACATACATACAGACATACATACATATAGATATACAGACATACGTACATACAGACATACATACACACATACATACATACATACATACATACATACATACATACATACACACATACACACATACACACATACACACATACACACATACAGACATACATTCATACAGACATACATACATACATACAGACATACATACAGACATACATACAGACATACATACAGACATACATACAGACATACATACAGACATACATACAGACATACATACATACAGACATACATACAGATATACATACAGATATACATACATACATACAGACATACATACATACAGACATACATACAGACATACATACATACAGACATACATACAGACATACATACAGACATACATACAGACATACATACAGACATACATACAGACATACATACAGACATACATACAAACATACATACAGACAGACATACAGACATACATACAGACAGACATACATACAGACATACATACAGACATACAGACATACATACAGATATACATACATACAGACATACATACATACAGACATACATACATACAGACATACATACGGACATACATACATACAGAAATACATACAGACATAAATACATACATAAATTTCGACTATTTAAGTCATAAAACGTAAATAAAATTGTTTTTTTTTTCTAAATTGTTCGCAACAATAAAATCTTCCTTATACAGTTGTTTTTTTTTTCGGAAATAATTTTCCAAAAATAGTCTATTTCGACTATATTAGGCATGAATTGTACAACAGGATGGTAATGTTACCGCGAAAAATTTTGAATTGCTAATTTTGAGTTTGATTACGATTCATGACTAATATAGTGGAAATAGATTATTTTTGGAAAATGTCTGTGTGTACGTCTGTGAACAAAATTCCGAGAAAACGGCCCAGTGGATCACGAAATAATTAATTCATCATAGCCCCTCAAATAACGAGTATTTCATCTAGTAATATATTAAAAATTGTATTTTTAGTGTAGGGTATAGTCATACCTGATCAAAATAGAATGAGAACGTAATTCTATCCTTTTCATAGAGATGGTGTAGGCTGCACGGTAGATACCTTAGTCGTAGTTCGAATCTCCACTCGCACATGGGATGTTTTTTTAGGAATTTATCCTGCACCTGATACATTGTGGTGTCTTGATGCAGCCAAAACAACTGAAATTTGTTTAATTTTTTTTTGTAAATTAGTACACTAGTTTATTTGATTTCAGATGTTTTGTGGCGTACCTCTCCTGTGACTGTGTGCAGTAGCCGCATCGCGTACAACCCTTTGTAATATCTATCGCCTGTCGACAGGCGATCTGTGACTAGTGAAATAATACCCTTGATGTCGATGGCGTCTCTATATTTTACAATATTGAAGCCACCATTTGGTAAGTGCACCTGTAATTTAAATAAATTCGTATAGAAATTGTATAAATAGTTAGACTGTAACTATTTAAAAATTTAACGTGATACAAAATTGTGGTATATAAATTAAGGTTCCTCGTTAAATTTACTTTAAAGCAAGTATAAAAGTATATAATTTCACATATTAGTTATCACAAGAAATGGATTTATTTGCAAATGTTGGTTCTACGTTAAAAAAAACACACACACAAAATGGGATGAATCTTGACGTGTTAAAAGAAATTGGTTTGAAAATTCAGATTCCCTAATAAATTCATTGTGAAACATGTATAAATTTGTCCAATTTCATATATTAGTAATGTCAGAAAAATTGATTTACTTGCAACTATCGGTTCTTTTTTAAACAAAACACAAAATGGACTGTAACTACAAAACTTGAGGTGGTAAAAAATTGTGGTTTCAAAATCAAGGTTCTTCGTTAAATTTACTTTGAAACAAATATAAACTTGTTCAATTACACATATGAGTAATGATAGAAAAATGGATTTATTTGCAACTATCAGTTCTTCTTAAACAAAACACAAAATGGGACTATAATTACGAAACTAGACGTGGTAAAAAATTGTGGTTTCAAAATCAAGGTTCTTCGTTAAATTTACTTTGAACCAAGTATAAACTTGTTCAATTACACATGTTAGTAATGATAGAAAAATGGATTTATTTGCAACTATCGATTCTTCTTAAACTAAACACAAAATAGGATTATAACTACGAAATTAGACGTGGTAACAAATTGTGGTTTCGAAATTAAGGTTCTTCGTTAAATTTACTTTGAAACAAGTATAAACTTGTTCAATTACACATGTTAGTAATGATAAAAAAATTGATGTATTTGCAACTATCAGTTCTTCTTAAAGAAAACACAAAATGGGACTATAATTACGAAACTAGACGTGGTAAAAAATTGTGGTTTCAAAATCAAGATTCTTCGTTAAATTTACTTTGAAACAAGTATAAACTTGTTCAATTACACATATTAGTAATGATAGAAAAATGGATTTATTTGCAACTATCAGTTCTTCTTAAACAAAACACAAAATGGGACTATAACTACGAAACTAGACGTGGTAAAAAATTGTGGTTTCAAAATTAACGTTCATCGTTAAATTTACTTTGAAACAAGTATAAACTTGTTCAATTACACATGTTAGTAATGATAGAAAAATGGATTCATTTGCAACTATCGATTCTTCTTAAACTAAACACAAAATGGGATTATAACTACGAAACTAGACGTGGTAAAAAATTGTGGTTTCAAAATTAAGGTTCTTCCTTAAATTTACTTTGAAACAAGTATAAACTTGTTCAATTACACATGTTAGTAATGATAGAAACATGGATTTATTTTCAACTATCGGTTCTTCTTAAAAAAAACAAAATGGGACTGTAACTATGAAACTTAATGTGGCAATAATTGTTTTCTAACGTCTTACAAGCCTAATAATCGCGATTCAATTGCTAACGGCTTTTCTCGAATTAGTAGTACCAACGACTGTATTAAAGAGGACATAGAAATTGCATAAGGATAATGTAGACACGATGACGCGCAATTTTTACCGTCGGACGTTGTCGGATCTTATATACATCGTGTTACCATATACATGTTTGTTCGATATAGGCAATTTTGTTCATACCTACCGGCTGAGTACTACAGCAGATTTAAATTTGTCGCTAATTCCCCACCCGATCCTGTCGTAATTTAAATTCGTTGCCCAATATACAAGTCCGATTTGGTCCGATTACTATGATATTTAGTCTACTCAAACTAAGTTAATCCGACCCTGCCTTCAAGTTGAAATAACAAACGAAAATGTTCTTTCAAAATGTTGGTTAGTAATTGATAATTTAATTATACCTTTAATGTTGCTTTATCGGCATTTGCGGGGCTGTGTTGCGGGGATTTCTTTGGACTGTCCATGTTTGACCTGAGCGGCACACACCGCACAGGAGAGCCGCTGCTCACGGTGGCCGAAGGGGCAACATCACTAAAACAAATAAATCTTATTAACATTTGGTACACAAAATTGGGGGGGAAATATATAGTCATCTTCGTGTAAAATCATGCTGTATAAGTGATCCGGTATGTAACAATGAGAGATTTAAGCTTATCAAGAAAGCTATAAGTTTAAATCTTTCATTGTTTAGATTTAGCTCAATAATCGCGCGTAGCAATCAATAATTACTTCTAATAGCGAATTAAAAAAAAATTTCCGGTTTTATAGTATAACTTTGTTGTATAGTTTTTGTTAAAAGCTCAATACAATTTTACAATTCACGCCATAGGAAAAACACAGACGTTATCGCTGCCTTAAACAATGAAATATTGTCTATATAAGTAGCTTGTATTTTACATTTAAACATTAGAAGAAAACAAATTAAACAAAAATCACCAAAAAGTTTTCAATTGCAATAATAAAACATGAATACATCTAAATTTCAGTATGGATCAAGATGTGTTTAACACAATTTGATTAAACACATCCTGTTTTATGTAATTCCTATTGAAATTGGCATGTATTAATATTTCTTTTTTTTTGTGCAATTGAAAACATTTCGGTGTTTATTTCTGTATTAAGTGGCCACTTACGATATAGTGACAGCAGCTTTAAGTTGTAAAAGTGAAAAGTGTTTGGCTACGAGCCATCATTCAAGCTTATTGAGTCTAAGAATAATTTACCGTTACCCACGCGACTCAAGTCAATGCACATATAATTATATAGTATCAAGCCCTGTGCACATTTACAAATATTTACTTTGCTCGTTAGTTCGTCGCAAATTTTGCACGCAGAATTTTACAATAAACGCAATGCATCTCTGAAATATTTGCAATTTGTCCACATTTGCAAATATTTAAAAGGCACCTTACACGGTCAATAATACTGTCAATCCTAGTACTGTCAGTATTTGCTTTAGTTCTCCTTTTATATTTATCAAGTAATAAATTATCCGTATATACATCAGTATTCTCTTCATTACATCATTACTATACCTTACACGATAAGTAATACTGTCAATATTTTAGAATAATGAACATTTTAAAGATATTATTGTACAGTAATACTGTCATTATTCTAAAATATTGACAGTATTATTGATCGTGTAAGGTTGTAAATTAGACTTAATATTGAAATAATTTAAACAATTAGATATGTAGCTTCAACCGCAGGAAATCACAATGAATTTAGTTCATAAGGAAGGGAATTCATGTGTTCCCTTCCTTATTAACTAAAGTCATTGTAATATGAATATTTTGTGTTTTTATCACTTAAATCCCTATAATATAAAAACGAATACAACGTTTTGAAGCCAACCGACCTGTGAGTTATGTTTTTTATGCTATTATTTCAAAAGTGGGAGATATCTTGTGCTTGGATAGTTCCTTAAGAAGGCGGTATACCCCCCACCATGATTTTATGTTACAATGTGTTGCTTATGGGGCGACAAGCATCAATTCTTTTGAGCATTTCTTAAGTTGTATCAAAGTAATATTTTCAAAATATATACTAATCAATTCCTGAATCATTGTAGTTAATAGTAAGGTACTTTAATTACTTGAAATATGGTTCTACATTTTGTATGTTATTGTTAAAGTCAGTACATGAAAAAATCGTATATGCTTTTACCAATGTACAAGTATATAGTTATATTTCTACATATTGCTCAGTGTCACTATACGCGCTATTACTTGAACTACATTTCCGTGTTATGGTTTTTGAAATTGGTCAAGTAGTTTTTGAGAAAGTCTTAAAATACTAACAAAATATTAGTAATTTTACATTCGAAGCAAATTCATGCAGAATTCCGCAATTATATCGAGATATTTGTTTAGCCGTTTGGCAATAGAGAGCGCTGAAAATATGGACCATGCAGTCCGCGTGACCTTGAATTGAGTATGCGATAGTGCAGCTGTGCCGATCTACGAACTATATTGAAAACGAACGGATAGATATTTTAAATACATTTAAAATCACAACTAACATATTAGTTTAGTTTGTGATTTTCAATGTAATTAAAATCAACAAATAGCTTGTATTTGAGGGTAAAAATAAAATATATATATGATTTAATGGTATATTTCAGTTTCAAACTAAATAGACATTTATATAACATACATTATATAATATTATGTACATATAATTATTGAATGACATATGAAGCATATAACCCAGATATTATAGGTTTCATGTTATTCCTGCTCTCAGTAGGCTTCTTAAATACAAGATTGATGATAAACAACTGTACAAAGATATTTTGTTGTTAATATTTGTTGAAAGGATTTTCAAATTCCCAAATATCTGAAAAAAAAGGGACAGGATTCCACTTCACCTCAGCTTAAACATATCAGTGTAATAATGATGTTTATATTACTTTGTATGGTCAGTTAAAGACCTTACAAAGTAATATGTTAAGCTGTTGTTGTAATGTTAAATACCTACAAAGACCAAAAATATTAACAAACTGAGACATTTTTTCCGTGTGTTTTCTTGCTAAATGATATAGTCTAATAGATAGGTAACAATTTGCTATTGTTTAAATTAATATATGATAATGGTTCCATTCAATGTCCATAGCCAAGTAATGGCTAAAAAGGTGTGGAATTATTTGCCGTTGTGTAGCGACTACTCACGGTAAGTAAAACAACTATAAAATTGATTACTAATGTTTTACGAATAACAATGTGCAATTACGCTCATGAAATGTTAATTTATATGGCCACTGTCAGACGCTATATGAGGAAACAATTTGTTTCAACTAGACTTATTATTTTGGAAGTGTTAAAAGTTAAAAGTTTATTTATTTAACTATAATTAGTACGAAAACTCTGGAATTGAGTAAAAAATATATTTCTTGCTTCCTCATATAGTGTCTGACAGTTGCCTTCTTGTAATTTATACAATGTTCTCTTGGTCATTATTGGTATATTTAATACACTCATCATTTCTTCAGTGTGACTGTAGCACCCTCCGATAGATAGTGTTCCCCAAATAATAGCTTTATTCGCAACCTTAACTTTCTCTGATTGTATATGTTCAGATATATGACATCCACTACATTTCAATATGAATGTGCTGCTAATTCCCTTCCGTATTTAGTCAGGTTGTAATGAACCACTAGTGCAATATGTTCTTGTTGCAGAATCAAACACTTCTTAAGGAAATAGTCAATTTCCGCAATTCTGTATCCTTCCAGGGTTTACAGTATTATTTTCATTCTCCACGCATAGAGGGTGATTTTGAATACAAAAATGCAATAAGTAGCACTCATAACTCAAAATTTCACAGGGACACATTTCACACTACTTTACGTATCATAATAATCTTGGAATTTTTGTTGTTATGAAATATGATTTTATTTGTAGGATTTTTATAATTTTTTAATGTTATGAAAATCTGTATACGTGCCTAATATTTAAGTCTGATATATTGATTAAATTATCTATTCTCGAAATTTTCAACAACAAAAAACATACTGTACCTAAATGGAATGTATATTTTGAAAAAATGGCACAGATAACAGGTGACATTTCAGTCAGCGGTACATTTTTTCTTTCTAATAAAATTATTTATTAAGTATTTTGTACAAAACATAGGAATATTTTTTCAAAATCGGAAAATTGCAGTTGTTAATCTAAAGGTCGTTTTAGACAAGACAATTTCTTAGCTCAAAAGTTGTTCAAGAAATTAATTCATATATCCTCCTCCTATGCAATTTGTGCTTGACAAATAGAACGCGTTATATTTTTCCATTCGATTTACCATCCAATTCAATATTTCAAATAATTTGCTGTATGATACGAGACAATTTAGATTGTATCGCATCTTGACTAACTTTTGAGTCAAGAAATTGTCTTGTCTAAAACGACCTTAAGTCATCTTATAACAGTAATTAGTTTGACAATTCAATAATAATGAATTTACTTACGTATTCGAGACATATAGAATCACCATTGTATTGAACGATTTAAATATACCCGGGAAAATATGCATTTATAAATTGTGTTCGACGGTAAAAATTAAATTTGATACCACTGGAGATGTAAAGAATCTTAAGAAGAAAAACAAATTCATGATGATAATGATGCAGCAATATTGGTAGCTTTGAATTCGGTAAGAGATTAGACAAAAAACGCGCAGGGAAAGTTAAAAAGATTTAAACATAAGTTATTTGCAAAAAGTTTTATCTGATGTAAAATTTCATCTATATAAAGCAATAAAAGTACATATGCTTGAGGAAAGAGATTATGCCCTTCGTCTAGAATTGTGTCTGTCTATAGGAGAATTAATTATGGACGATAGATATTTTTATAGAATTCTTTTTTGGGAGGAATCAACATTAACCACGAATGGAGTTGTTAGTTCTCAAAATAATAGTAGTAAGTGTACAGGCCTTACAAAAACTGCACTTTCAATAAGGTTGTCTTGCGCATAGTGCAATTCGTATAGAAAGTGACCATAATGATTCGAATACATATGATAATGAAATGTTCACTGGGCTCATCTTCCTAATTTTTATTTTGAGTCCAGTGAATATATATATATATATATATATATATATATATATATATATCCAGATTCGCATAGCACACGCGTAAATATATATATATATGGAAATTGAATGGTTTTGGCGTCTACTACGTGGTAATTCATTTTCAATAAAGGAGATGAATAAAACTACTATGTTTTTAATTGTTTAAAACAACTAGTTTCGCCTAAGCTCTAGGCATTGTCAAGTTTTACCCGATGACTGAAGGTAAAAATGAACGAGCGCGCTTATATAGGTTTACAAACATCAATAAACAGTATACAATTGAACAGCAATAAAAAAATAAAATTAAAAAAAATAAAAATAACCTAAAAGAAAAAATATATACACATGTAAGACCAAAGAAGGAGGAAAACCCACCCTCGGGGATTACCCTGTAAACACTAATGGTTACAAACTAATTCCCGCAGCGGATTTTCCAACTTTTAAGGTTTAAAAGACTATATAAAAATGAAATACCAATATATAAAAGAACACAAAATGCTATAAAAAACAAAACAAACAAAAAATATATGATACCTGATATATATATATACATATACATATACACATACATACACATATATATACATATATATATATATATATATATATATATATATATATATATATATATACATACATGCACATACACATACACACACACATACATATACATACACATACATATATACATATATACATACATACACACATACACACATATATACATATAAACAAAATAATAATAATAATAAATACAAATCAAACAGTGATATAAGAAAAGCGGGAAATAAATTAATGAACATTTTTTTTTTTTTTTTTTGATAATAACAATAGTAATAATTTATAGCTGATTACAATTCTATACTGACGGGATACATTTAAATAGTGGTGTATATACTAGGTCGAGCTGGTCATTAAGAATCTCCAAATTGTTTTGCTGACGTAATTTATAAATTTCCAGTGATTCTAATAGTGTTAATTTTCTCCCTTTCTCTGCGATGTGCAAGATCTGAAGAGAATCAAAATTTGGAAACGGGTGGTCGGTATTTAAACAATGGTTCGCGAAAGTTGAGGAAGTGTTGCCGAGTCTAAATGAGGAATAATGTTCGTTATATCGTTTTTCAAAATTACGACCAGTTTGACCCACATATACACCAGTACACTCGGAACATTTCAATTGATAAACTCCTGATTTTGAAGAAGAGGGCTGGTGGTCTTTAGAGTTGAACAATATAGTAGATAATTTTGAGGGGGCTCGGAAGGCTACTTTAAGATTGTTTGATGTAAGAATATTTCCTATTTTTACTGAAATTGGTCCGAAAAAGGTTAACGAGGCAAAGATAGGTGTTGGTGCGGGTATAACGGGGTAGATCATTTTAATTGCTAACTGTCTACATTTCCGATGAATGATTTTGTCAATTTGGTTTGTGTAGAATCCGTTATTCACGGCGATGGTTTTGATATTTTTAATTTCAGACTCGAGATCTGTTTCGGAAAGTGGTACTGTTAGGGCTCTATGAACCATTATCCTATATCAATTCACCAATTCGGCAATTTGCAATCAAAACCAACGCTATTTTTAATCAGTTAATTAAGTTTAACTCTCCATACAGTATCAAAAATTCACACTCACTAATCACCAAACTCAATACGCTCGCTGCCCCCAAAAACTTTAAATTAGTCTCATTTGATGTCACAAGCATGTTTTCAAAAATTCCATGTGACGAATGCCTTACTATCATTCGGGACTTAATGGATACAACCACCATACACCCAGTAACCAGATCAGAACTTCAGTCAGCCTTTGAAATGTGTGTTGCACAAAATTATTTCCAATTTGACAATAAATTCTATTTTCAAAACTCTGGTCTCCCCATGGGCTCACCCCTCAGCCCACTGTTAGCTGACATCTTTATGTCCCACCTGGAGAAACAAATTTTCAAGTCGAAACTTACAGACATACACATAAAATTTTGGTACAGATATGTAGATGACATTCTTGCCGGTTTTCTCGGTACCCCACGACAGTTAGAAATGTTCCTAAACTTTATAAACTCCATTCACCCTAAAATTAAATTCACCGTTGAAATAGAAAAGAACAATACAATAAACTTCCTAGATCTAGCAATCACAAGAACGCCATCAACATTCGCATTTAACATATATCGAAAGCCCACATACTCTGGAATTACTATACCTAATAATTCCCACCATCCATTATCTCACAAACTAGCGGCATATAATTCAATGGTTCATAGAGCCCTAACAGTACCACTTTCCGAAACAGATCTCGAGTCTGAAATTAAAAATATCAAAACCATCGCCGTGAATAACGGATTCTACACAAACCAAATTGACAAAATCATTCATCGGAAATATAGACAGTTAGCAATTAAAATGATCTACCCCGTTATACCCGCACCAACACCTATCTTTGCCTCGTTAACCTTTTTCGGACCAATTTCAGTAAAAATAGGAAATATTCTTACATCAAACAATCTTAAAGTAGCCTTCCGAGCCCCCTCAAAATTATCTACTATATTGTTCAACTCTAAAGACCACCAGCCCTCTTCTTCAAAATCAGGAGTTTATCAATTGAAATGTTCCGAGTGTACTGGTGTATATGTGGGTCAAACTGGTCGTAATTTTGAAAAACGATATAACGAACATTATTCCTCATTTAGACTCGGCAACACTTCCTCAACTTTCGCGAACCATTGTTTAAATACCGACCACCCGTTTCCAAATTTTGATTCTCTTCAGATCTTGCACATCGCAGAGAAAGGGAGAAAATTAACACTATTAGAATCACTGGAAATTTATAAATTACGTCAGCAAAACAATTTGGAGATTCTTAATGACCAGCTCGACCTAGTATATACACCACTATTTAAATGTATCCCGTCAGTATAGAATTGTAATCAGCTATAAATTATTACTATTGTTATTATCAAAAAAAAAAAAAAAAAATGTTCATTAATTTATTTCCCGCTTTTCTTATATCACTGTTTGATTTGTATTTATTATTATTATTATTTTGTTTATATGTATATATGTGTGTATGTGTGTATGTATGTATATATGTATGTGTATGTATATGTATGTGTGTGTATGTGTATGTGTATGTATGTATATATATATAGATATATATATGTATATATATATGTGTATGTATGTGTATATGTATATGTATATATATATATCAGGTATCATATATTTTTTGTTTGTTTTGTTTTTTATAGCATTTTGTGTTCTTTTATATATTGGTATTTCATTTTTATATAGTCTTTTAAACCTTAAAAGTTGGAAAATCCGCTGCGGGAATTAGTTTGTAACCATTAGTGTTTACAGGGTAATCCCCGAGGGTGGGTTTTCCTCCTTCTTTGGTCTTACATGTGTATATATTTTTTCTTTTAGGTTATTTTTATTTTTTTTAATTTTATTTTTTTATTGCTGTTCAATTGTATACTGTTTATTGATGTTTGTAAACCTATATAAGCGCGCTCGTTCATTTTTACCTTCAGTCATCGGGTAAAACTTGACAATGCCTAGAGCTTAGGCGAAACTAGTTGTTTTAAACAATTAAATAAGTGGTAAAAAACATAGTAGTTTTATTCATCTCCTTTATTGATATATATATATATATATATATATATATAAATAAAGAATTATATAAAATAGTATTTCTTAAAATAATATTCTTTCATTATTATGATAGAAAGAAGGAATGTGATATTCATTCGTAGCCGAAGCTACTAATTCGTCCACAAAACAATTTATTTTCCTTTTTTTGTTTATGGTATTTTCGTGTTGCCTGACTTTGTTTTGATCGTTTATTTTTTCCAAATACAAACGACATATTAACAATTATTTATATATTATTTTTTTTCTAATTCGCGTTTAGAATGGTTACTTTGTGAAACTACTTCCACAAAAGCACGCTTTAAAACAATTTATCGCTCTTAAAGGTAGTTCACGGGCCTAAACCTCTTAAAGAACTAACACATAATTACATTATCCAAAATTTGTGAACTACGTTAAATGGTGGTGGTAAAAATATATTCAGAGGGCTACACTCAATTACCAATGAGATGTATTAATGATTAGCTGGGCGGAAATGTACCCAAGATTTTAATGGTGGTACTTTCTCTCAGTTTCTAGTATTATTATTGTTTGCGCTTGTTTATGGTTTTGGGGATATATTTTTTGGGGGCACGAGTGTGCGCTAGATGCAAGGTACAATATTCAGATGAAACCGTTTAGCGCATTTGTTTATTATTTACTATATTATCGATATTGAAGTGAAATAAAGGATTTCGGCGGTTTCTAGGCTATAAACCGACCCATCGCGTGTCCAGCCTGTTTTAGGCGACCACATCGGTACCCATATCGAGTGGAACGCTTCGAGGGATGTAAATATTAAATAACAATTTCAAAAGAAAACTGCGTAGTTGCAATAAAGCATTGTTAAATTAACGCAAAACATGTTGCAGCTATCATTCATATAATTCTTATTTTCATGCGACATCGGTTTAGGTAGACCGAGATTTACATAATTTGATCCCAATTTATTATTACTAGCGAACTTTTGATTAAAGTTCATAAAAATATATTTTCTGACGCATCTATGTCATACTCTCCTACTTCGTCAACGATTGCCGAGTAATATGCAAATATTTTTTTATTCTATTTTCGATATAATTCAAATAGCAAAGTCGTCCGATAGTGCGCCCGTCTGCAGCTAGCTAATGAATTCACATTCTATAAATCACATGTGGTTTTCGTCTGTTAGCGGGTGGGGTGTGGTGGGGTGCGTTACGATGCGTAAAAGCGTTTTCTTCTGCACGTGCAATACCTTATAATCGTAATAATAGTACTCTTATATAGAGGGCGCGGTTTCTATTTATGTATTAGTTCCGTGATTATTCACTTGTTGAATAATGTCTCTGTCGATATTCGGCGCTCTTAAGGGATACTAGCAACTAATAAACTAACTTCATACAAGGAACCATAGAAAAGAAGAGGAATTAACTTCTTTTTCCGATGTATTTATGAAGGTGTCTATATTCATCTATGTCTCTAGCTACATATCATTTTTGTTCTATAAGTTTCATCGTACGTTCACGTATTATTTTATTCATACTACGTTTAGATTATGTACACACCTTTTTAATGGAAACCTGAATATTTTCGGTGGTTATATTTCATATTTCAGAGTGAATTTCTTATGCAGCTCTGTTTTGTGGGCATTCTGTCTTAATTGAACGATTCAGATTAACCAAATAATACAAGAAAATACAATTATCATTCTTAGCGTTCAATTTAAAATTTTAATGCAATAGATTACCTAATTAACTAAAACGTTTTTAAAATTTGCTAAAAATAATTTTAAATTGGCGCCTTCACCATAAATAACATACTTTACAAGTTCAAGAACCCCGCACTTAAAAATACCCCAAAAAAAAAACTAATGTGACGTTTTTAGCAGCATGCACAATACGAGTATATAAATATAGAACTCGATGCATGCAGATATATAACTGTTTATATATTATGGTTTATTTTAAACTGGTGTTCATAGTAAAGAGTTTGTACTACAATCAATCGCAAATTTTTGGTTGCCTTCAACAACTATGGTCATTAATTTTCTCCTTATAACGCACCTTGCACGGTCAATAATACTGTCATTCCTAGTACTGTCAGTATTTACTTCAATATTTATCAATAATCCGGATTAACGTCAATATTTTGTTCAACCCATCAATACTACACCTTACACGATCAGTAATACCGATAATATTTTAGAATACTGACGGTATAACTGATCGTGTAAGGTGCCTTTATAGGTGACAAGTTTTGCCTATTTGACATATTTTTCATTTTCATAGTTTTTATTAGTATTAAAAAGTAAATTGTACTAATACATAAATAAATAATAATAACAATAATTTCATGTTGACACTTTTTATTATTATCATTTTGAATACATTTCACTAGACACACTGTCTGTCAAGCTCGTGTTGTTCAAAATCCAGTAAAGCTCTTCTGGAATCTCGATTAGAGAAAGTAACGTGGACGAAGGTTGAGCGCTCGCAGCGCAAAAAAAATCTGTAATTAGTTTGAGCTGTCCCGTATGCGCCCGGTATGTTGTGAGGAAACAATCGTGCAAGGACATTATTAATTTATAACAACAACAAATCGACTGCAGATACGACCGGAGTTACCGTGTTTATAAATAGAAATGGACGTGAACGGCGTAAACACTTTTACTTTAAATTTATAAATATAACAACACACCGTGCACGTGTTTGTTTGTTTCTTGTTGGGAGCAAAATAAAAATGAATGAAATGATAATTGTTGTGTTATGCAAGGTCTTTAGTATATGACAAGGAGTTTTTTTTTAGTAGAGTATGATAATTTATAGTAATATAGAGTATAGCAATTTAAATGCATATAATGAGGAAAATTGTGATAAAAACAAAATAAACAAGTTATACTTTTCGTAGTTGGTAGTACGTATTAGTATTTGTAACCATCAATGGTCCTAAATAATAATTATTTATTAATTATTATTTTATTTCTAAAGTCATAGTTAATGCCTTAGGTTCTATTTCAACAAATGTAACCCTTATGAGATTCATCTACTAGTTCAATACAAAATGCAAAAAAAATAGGTATATAAAGGTATAAACCCACCTTTAATAATTAATAAATTAATTGGTTATTTTATGTATGTGGTGTGGGGATAGGAAGGGTACTGTTACAAAGAGAATAGGACAAAATGGTACACCAAGTATATTCTAATAATTTTCCTGTCACAAAAAAAACACTTATTGCCTCTGGGCAAATTGTAGATCCTCTAGGAGTTAAATAAAAAAAATGTATATTATAAACTGTTTTCGGTTATCACTGTGTGCTGCTCCGGGCTTATTGTTTCTTGTTCTATTTGTCGTGCAAGCCACTCCCCGATGCGCACAATTCTACCTCGTCCTGGTACACGACCGCAAAACTTGGAGCTATACTGCATGCCACGGGGTGACTATTAATGTCCATATTTCAAAGAAAATTACCAGTCACTGCAGTGAGCAAGTACCACCACTCTTTATCTCATCATCTAGAATTATTGGTTGGCCATATATTATTGTAGTTTGTATGGAGAGACTTTTCTGATTGGGATTTAATTTAAAATAGTGAAATAGGGCTTTGCTCTTTCTAAATTTAAAGAAATCAACAGTTGTAGATAGAACCTTGATAAGATTATCACTAATTTAGTACAAAATTTAAAAAAAACAAATAGCTAAACCATTACAGCTGGGTTTATACCTTTTTTTTCCGCATTTTGTTTTGCATTAGTGATAATCTTATCAGGATTACATTTGTTGTAAATGACAAAGCTGTAAAACTATGGCAATTATGAGTGCCAGTCATAGTTGCTATAGTTTTACAGCTGTAGTTGTACAGCACTGTAGCTAAATTATTCAACATTTAAATTTAATATAAACACATTTTCAGTAAGATAAGATTCACATACTTGTTATAACAAATTCTAATCAAACATACGAAATTATTGAGCATAAACTAATTTGTTTAAAAGTATCACAAATATAGTCACTGTTTACAAACAAACAGCGAAATTATTTTTTCTAAGAAGATAATGATTACCAAATAATCTCGAAAGTTTAATTAAAACACATTAATCGCGTCTGATTTAGATAAAGGTCGTTTTAGATAAGACAATTTCTTGACTCAAAAGTTAGTCAAGATGCGAGACAATCTAAATTGTCTCGTATCATACGGCAAATTATTTTAAATATTGAATTGGATGGTAGATTGAATGGGAAACTATAACGCATTCTATTTGTCAAGGAAAAATTGTATGGGAGGAGGATATATGAATTCATTTCTTGAACAACTTTTGAGCTAAGAAATTGTCTTGTCTAAAGCGACCTTAAGTTGTGTATGTGTCTCCAGAAATTCTGTTCAGGATTATTTTTCTTAGATTTTGATTCCACACATATTATTCAAAAAAATAACAATAATATAATAATTTAATAATAACAATGCTTTTTTATACAGCAATGCTATATTGGAAAATAAAAATCTATTTCTATTTGCCTTTTACCTTTCGGTGTAGATTCAAAAGAAATAATATTGTTGATATAATCTAGAGCTTCTTGAAGTGAAGCATTAATAAACATTCAGCATAGTTTATTTGCGCCATAAATGTGTTAGATTGTGTGGGCCTGATATACGGACTTTCGTGAGCCGGAAAACCTTCGGCGGCCATTTATAGCGCACGCAGTCATCTCGCTATAGGTCACACAAGAAGTTGCGGTTGCGAATCTAGATGAGTAGCTTTATGCAAAATTTCGGACATTAAACGTGCGTGGTTTGCATTTAAAACATGAGGCCACTAAATTTGAATCGCGAGCGGAAATTTTAATTTGGGTATTGACTAAAATAACAATTAGTTATAAAAGTTGGAATTATTTTATTAGTACTTTGTATTCCGTGTATACATGATTACGAACTTTTTTCATTCAGTTAGCAGCATTATTTACTTTTTCATCTATTGTATTATTTGCCTATTTTACGTAAATATATAATTATCAAAAACAATCGCAAAGTTTAGTATATCTAAAAAAACTTTAAATTTCCAAAAACATTCTACGTTAAAAAATAATAATAATAGGTTTGTATATATAATATAATAAACCTATTATTATTATTTTTAAACGTAGAATATTTTTGGAAATTTAATTAAAGTCTTTTTAGATATACTAAATTTTGCGATTGTTTTTGGTAAACAATTGTTTTTTTATCGAGCGGCCATAATTGTCGGCCATAATGGTCGGCCATAATGGTCGGCCATAATGGTCGGCCATAATTGTCAGCTATAATTGTCGGCCATAATTGTCCTTATGTAATTGTATGTCTTTCCGTATATACCTTGTATTGCTCTTTGTACTGGTTTGCTTATTTGCCTTTTTTGTAATATATTCTACATCGTTTTCCTCGGTACTCGGTCGAACGCTTTTTCCAGGTCTATAAATGTTATGAATAATTTACTGTCATGGCCCATTGTTTTCTCCATCAGTTTTCTTAGTGTAAATATATGGTCCTACGTTGAGTGGCCCTTCCTGAAGCCACTTTGTGCATTTTCCATCGTTATTTCTGTTTGTTGTCTTAGTTTACTTTCTAGTACAACCTCATACATTTTAGCAGTTGTGCATATTGGTGATATTCCCCTGTAATTATTGCAGTTTTTGTTGTCACCTTTTTTGTATACTGGGAATATTACTGCTTTCTCCCAGTCATTTGGAATTTTTCCACTTTTCCATATAGTGTTTAGAAGCTGTTTTAACAAATTTACACCTTCCTCGCCCATATTTTTAAGTTGTTCAGCTTTAATGTTATCATGGCCTGCTGCTTTACCATTTCTTAATTTTATAAGTGCTTCTTTTACTTCCGCTTCTGTTGTATTGTCTGGTTCTTCGTTCAGAATATTTTCCTGATGTGTGTTCTCATTTCTTTCGTTTATGCTTATCATCGTTTTCTCCTGCAAAAGCTCTTCGAAGTGCATTTTCCATCTTTTCATTATATCATGATCGTGTTTTATTATTGTTCCCTGTTTATCCTTTAGTTGTCTTAGTGTTATTTGTACTTTCTCGTTCTTGCCTTTCTTTAGTGTTCTATAAAACAAATTTTTAGTTTCGCTAAAGCTGTATTCTAGTGTTTTCCCAAATTCTTCCCATGTCCTTTCCCATGATTCTTTAATTATTTGTTTCGTTGCTTTTCTCTGTATTTTAAACTCTTCGTAGTCTTCTTCTTTCTTGGAGTTGATGTACTTTATCGACTTTTGCTTTTTCTTCTTTATTTCCTCTTTATTTCTATAGTCCACCATCGTGTTTGCTTTCTATTGTTTGCCTATCTGGTTGTTCCGCATTCGCGTTTTGTAGCCTTTGTTATTATGTGTTTGAAACTGCTCCATATTTTTTACACATTATTAGATTTTGAAAAAGATATGAGTTCCTTAATATAATTCTAGTACTTAGCTTTTGTTTCTTTATATTTTAGTTTGTCTATTCTGAATTTCTCAGTTGCAGTTTCTTTCTTGTACTTATCCTTTTTAGTTTCAACCTCGTTTTCACTTGTCATCGTTTTTGTTTATATTTCTTCCTTAATTGTGATGTTTGCTACCACTAGATAGTGATCACTTCCTAATCTCGCTTCCTCTTTTCACCCGTACATCATTAATTACCTTCCTTTGTTGTGTGTTTGTTAAAAAATAGTCTATGATCGACTTTTCATTTCTACTCTTTACTTCTCTGGTATATTTGTGTATTTCTTTATAGACGAATATTGAGTTTAGTATTACGACGTCGTTTAAGATGCAGAACTTAATTAAACTGTTTCCGTTATTGTTTCTCGTCGGTTCTCCATGAATCCCCATTATATGTTCTATCCCTGTATTTATATTTCCTATTCTTACATTTATGTCTCCTGTAATGTAAGTATTTTCTCCTGCCTTCTCGTATAATATTTGTAGCTCTTCCCAATATTTGTCTTTTTCTGTTTTACTTTCGTCTTCTGTTGGTCCATATACTTAATCACATATTCTTTTCATAAAAATTTAATAATATATTCTTGTTTATTTTATTAAAATTTACGTTTTTACGTACATTTCAGAAAATATGACCCTTTAATGTGTTATCAATTAAATTTCGCAAATGCGTGCTTACATATTACGTCCTCTATTGTGCCGCACTAATGAACACTAAATAAACCACAATACAGGAAAGGTGTGTAGGCTTCATGACATCATTTTACCGGTAGTTTTATTTATAATCACCTGTTTGCGAGCGCAAACGTCGATGTTATGTCAGAAAAAAAGGGAGGTGGGCATTAATTTAATTGCACTTCCAATAGTATCGATTGCAAATCAATTATGCGTGTAATGAAAATGTATTTTTTTTGTTAAATATAATGAGAAAAGAATACCAATCTGACGCCTGTAACTACTAAAGGTCGTTTTAGACAAGACAATTTCTTGACTCAAAAGTTAATCAAGATACGAGACAATCTAAATTGTCTCGTATCATACAGCAAATTATTTAAAATATTGTATTGGATGGTAGATCGAAGGCAAAAATATAACGCGTTCTATATGTCACGAATAAATTGTATAGGAGGAGGATATATGAATTGATTTCTTGAACAACTTTTGAGTTAAGAAATTGTCTTGCCTAAAACGACCTTAAGGGCCAGTTGTTCAATAGTCAATTAAACTGGTTTAAATAGAGTTTAACTCTAAACTCAAGGAATTTTGCTATTTTTAGTTAGTTTCCCCATATCAACTTATCGCCCCGCCAGTTAAACCCCGCTGCTAACTGACGCATGTGCAACAAATTAATCTCAAGTTTAACTTAAGATCGTTTTAGACAAGACAATATCTTGACTCAAAAGTTAGTCAAGATGCGAGAAAATCTAAATTGTCTCGTATCATACAGCAAATTATTTGAAATATTGAATTGTATAGTAGATGGAATGGAAACGCGTTCTATTTGTCAAGGACAAATTGTTTGAAAGGAGGATATATGAATTCATTTCTTGAACAACTTTTGAATTAAGAAATTCTCTTGTCTAAAACGACCTTTAACTAATGGGTTAGTTAAACCTTAATTTTACCGACTATTGAACAACCGGCCCTAAGCCAGAGGTCTCGTACCGACCATTGGGAAGCGAAGTTTCACGATTACATTCCTGAACTTCTCCCGTTCTCCCCTAGGGTTGATAATAAGATTATTCTTATTTATTACAATTTAATTATTATACGTATAATAAAGTAATATGCACTGTCCATATCATATTATTCTTACACATTTAGTTCTGATTGCAGCAAATAACAAGACTAACAAAATCTATCTAGTTAACGTAACTATAGTTATTTCAACACGTTTCATATCAAATCAAATCTGCATACGATAACCGTTTATGGTGTTAACGTATTTCCTCCTTACAACATAACATACAATTTTTTCTCACACGTACGTTACGCATTTATTAAATTAATGAGCGTGCGCATATTCAATTACGACGCCTTGTAAGGCACAATTTTAATTAATTGCCGCTTTCCGCGGCTACAGACCTTTTCTCAATACTGGCAATTAATTAGCCGCCGCCCAATGAACAATGGGAGTAAATGTGCGGTGAAAGGGAAATATGCCTATTTATTAAAAGCCGTCGTATTGTTAGTTATTTCGTGATTTGTATGCAAAAGCAAGTCTGCGGACACACGTAATATTATATAAGGATGTTGTGGATTTGCATTGAATGAAGTGAGTGAAGAGTGTTTCTGAGGAGTCCTCCACATCATTTATGTAACTAAATCTGAGATCAATTGATTTTATATATAATTTGGTATGGGCAGTATACACTAGGGCCATTATCAATGTTACCAGAAGTACGATAATTATCGTGCATGTACAATAATTTTTAATCAAAATTAACCATGTACGATAAACATAGATAGCGTTGATAGAACAAAAAGCTTGTCAGTAGTTATATTTTGAAATTAAGTTTTAGCTAATTTTGAGTTTTAGCTAATTTTTTAGCTAAAACTCAAAAACTAGCCATGGTGAGATTTTTGAACGATCTTTATAGTCATGCGCTACAAAACGTATAGTTTCATAGCACTAGGATAATATAGTGCTATGAAACTATACGTTTTGTAGCGCATGACTATAAAGATCGCTCAAAAATCTCATCCTGGCTAGTTTTTGAGTTGATGGAAATATGTCCATGTTTTTCAACTGCGAAATTTCAATTAAAAAACAAATGCGATGTTAATGAGTCTATAAGGCACCTTACACGATCAATAATACTGTCAATATGTTAGAATAATGAGTTTACTATTCTGGATAGTTCTGGATAGTTTGCTGGTGGGTAGCATAGCTACAGACACTTCAAAATGGGCCCATTGTGAAACCTCCCTTTAAGGGACTTTACTGTACGATAACATGTTTATAATGTTCATTATCCTAAAATATTGGCAGTATTACTTATCGTGTAAGGTATTCGTGATTCAAATGTCAACAGTTTTCGTCGAACTAGTGGGTAAACAGCTGATCTTTGTTATTGTTTGATGTTTGATCAGTTGATATAATAATTGTAATTGAAAATTACACGATTTTGATCACTTGGACAGTAATTCGTGGTTGGTAATAAACTTTTATTATAGAACTAGACAAACCTTGCACATATTGTCATATATATATATATATATATATATATATATATATATATATATATATATATAATGTGAAAATGCGTTGAGATTACCCACTAGATTTTAGTTCATTTTCTTCCACCAGATAGAGTATCGACTAGTTTGAATTGCCCATAGTAATGATGAGAATACTGATGTTTATCCAGATAATGGATTACTTGATAAATATAAAAGTAGAATAGAAGCAAATACTGACAGTACTAGAACTGACAGTATTATTGACCGTGTAAGGAGTCTTTATCTCCTTCAACTATGTAATCCTAGCAAGTGTTGGTTTGCGTTACTTTGCCTCATGCTTTGCTAACGCTAGTGTAATACTGCCTTATATCAAATGTCATAAATTTGTCAAAAGTGACTTTAAGATTGTGAAATACGTTATTATCCTATAACTCTTGACAAATTTGTAACAATTGATTTTTGATAAGGCAGTATTACACTAGTGATCATAGAGTATGGGGCATACCAACATTTGTTTATTTGGTTGCCATAGGTAACACCAGTTTGTATTGTCCACATTTTCTGTTACATAATTGTTAATAATTTACATATGGAATGAAAGTCGGGGGTTGTTACAATTTCAAATTAATAATAAAACATTTAATTGTAATAACCCCCGACTTTCATTCCATATGTAAATTATTACAAATTCAAAT
This sequence comes from Lordithon lunulatus, assembly GCA_963942505.1. Classification (NCBI taxonomy): domain Eukaryota; kingdom Metazoa; phylum Arthropoda; class Insecta; order Coleoptera; family Staphylinidae; genus Lordithon; species Lordithon lunulatus. Next base: position 562,308 of record OZ012668.1, read on the forward strand.
TAATAATAAAACACCCCATTAATTAATTTATGAAAAATTCACATATCCTCTTCTGCCAAATAGCTACTACAGAAATATAAATACATTTTTTTTTTGATTTATGAAATATTATAGCATTGATTAATCATGTTGATTAATCAATGATTATAGTAATAACATTTTTGTCCAACCTGCAACCTTTCAAATACCTGACTGATTTTGGCCTAGGCCTATGGAACTTCCACGTGTTGCTCGCCACCTGGCTGCTTCTCGCATACGTTTCATCCCTGTTATTATTCCCAGTGCACAACAAACTCCTAGGTCTAAGCCCATCCTGCAAGCTCTGCTTGCTGGGCTTTTCCTTTTTCCGAAAATTGATGTACTGCGCGGTGTACGTCGCAGGACTGCTGGCTTTCTTGATCAACTCCAGCATCATCTCACAACTCTTTCCGCATTATAGAAACTGAATTTAAAAATAATCAACACATGTGCACACACACACACAAACGCACGCGAGTAGAACGCAGGAGCGGCGACTTGTCAACCGCGTGTCACACCGAAAATAGCGAAGAGGCGACGCGGTGCACGGCTCGCAACCAACTGGGGGCAGCCAGCGAAGAAAGAGCGCTCTCTGGAGATATGCAAATTGGACGTCATGGTGCGCGTGGGCTATATCGGTTACTCATTTTGAGTTTGCCAGACAAACAGTATTTTGTTTGTGTAATATTTGGCAATTTTACATTCCACAAATATTTGTGGGAAGGACATACTAATGCAATAAATTAACCGATAACTATTAGAAATGAAGTATTGGAGCAAAAGTGGACTAGCCTCAAATTTAAAAATCTATGTTTATGTTATTATTATCATTATTATTATTAGTACTAACATAAACATAGATTTTATTTTTAAATTTAAGTCCGCTTTTGCTCTCAATGCCTTAAATAATGATGGGCACTATCGGATCAGACTATCGCGTTGTAAAACTAACGAATAAAAACTAGGACACGGGGGAAACGCAGACGTATTTAATCACACGACATTTACCTTAACTTTACAAAAAAACCTCTGAAATACTGTGAAACATGATTCGAGAAATCGTGTTTGATTTCCAGGTTCTTGCTACATATATTTTTTTTAATATTATATTAGCTACTATATAAATTAATGAGTAATAATGTTTACAGGTTGGAATTTATAGGCAAATTCATTTAGAAAATTGATTTAAAACAACTTCTTTGTTTTATGCCACTAAATTTTACTTTCTGATATTTGAACGATGTATAGTTAAATACTGTGAAAGATGATTCACGAAATTTTTCCCGAAATTGAATTCTCGCTCCCAATGCTCATTAAATACTTAATTCGCATTACAACAATTCATAAATATTTCTCAAAAATAAATTATTTTCAATAAAAGTTGTGCGTTTACAATTACAAGCTTATTACATTTTCACCAAACATTGCTCTACTTCGAGTATTGAAATGTTCTTAATTAGGCCCGAAAGATATCAGGTCGATAGCCCATTTAAAGTAGTATATAATAATGTTATGTATAAACAAATTATGTTATTTTCATTAAATATATATATATATATATATATATATATATATATATATATCTCCTCTTTATTAGGTGCCCTTATCAAAAGTAGACGACCAACAACGGACGTTGGCAGTTACCAGAGATGGTCTTAAATTTATAGTAATAGTAATATAGTAATAGACGTTATTCTCCAAGAATTTAATAATCTGTTTATTATTTAATTCTTGGAGAATAAAGTCTATTACTATTACTATAAATTTAAGACCATGTTTGGTAACTGTCTGTCCGTCCGTTGTTATTTGTTTGCCTTCGATAATTTTTGCCGCCATGTTTAAGGAAAAAACTGCTAGATATTTTCAAACCAAATATTGCATGTGGCTATTAACTCGGTTTTGATTAGTTTTTTTTGTGGAAATCGGTCAGAAAAGTCCTTGTTTGCCTACGACGATTTTCCGATTAAAAAAAAGTATCACTACAAAGTAATGCAACTTTCTCTGTATAGAAGAAAGTTTAACGCCATCTGGCGGTAACCACGTTTATTTTTATGAATTACTGAGCTGATTTAACGAGATCTACTAATTTAGATCTGTAGATTGCTATAAGAGGTGGATTCAGGCTTCTATCCAATTATCACCACTTGTGTATATAATTTCAAAACTTGATCTATACTGACATATAAACTAATAAATAATGAAGTATAAAATTATTCACACAAATATGAATCATTCAAATATATGCAATTACATTTTCCCAAGTAACACGTGTTGTTGGTGTAATTAATAATTGTATCTATTCGTGACCTGCATGCAAATATTGTACAATACCAAGTTTCTCACCGCTTACATATTTTCAGGCGATAAATTTTGTTTCGAAGTTTGTTCCGCTCCCGGTCGTTTCCGACACAGAAAAGCGCTCTTTATTGACCCAAATACAATCGCGATGAGAAAAGTGTTATTTGCGGCGAATGGGATTTGAATATTCAAATGTACCTGTGTGGGCAGGCACAAATTATGAATTATACAACGTTGCGCAATTGAATTATAATAAACATTTACGAGTATTTAGCGTTTCTCATGAGAGAAAGAATTCTCAGCTGTTGTGTGCGTATATGTTTACACAACACAACAAAAAAATCAATTATAGAAATCGTGTTTGATTTCCAGGTTCTTGCTACATATATTTTTTTGAATAGTATATTAGCTACTATAGAAATAAACGTGTAATAATGATTTGACTGACGGGTTGGAATTTATAGGCAAATTAATTTAGAAAATTGATTTAAAACATACGAAAATTAAACGTCTTTGTTTTGCACCACTAAATTTTACTTTCTGATATTCAAGTTAACTTATCGATCTTATACATTACTAGATAGCTACGTACGACTGAGTACGACGTAGCTATCTAGTAATTTATAAGATCGATAAGTTAACTTAAATATCACAAAGTAAAATTTAGTGGTGCAAAACAAAGACGTTTAATTTTCGTATGTATTAAATCAATTTTCTAAATCATAAAAAAACTTCTATCTTCATAAGGCTATCAGCCGTGAGGCTTTTCCACCGGTCAAGGGAGAAGCTCAGAGGAGTTAAATCACCAGATATTTATCTTAACTTCACAGAAAACCTCTGAAAAACTGTGAAAGGTTATTCGCGAAAATTCGCTCCCAGCTGGGGATCGAAATTAGGCTCCCCAATGCGCAGTACGAGACGGGCGACGCCTCTAACCACTCGACCACTGAGCTGGGTAATGAATCATATATTCGAGGATTTACAAAATTACGAAATTTGGTATAAAGTTCGGATTTACTATTTCTAGTATTTTATTTAAAATAAAAGAGGTTTGCTATTTATATATTAAGAATGAATAACAAAAACAATGATTGGGGTGTAGAATTTATTTTCTTGTTTTTCAAAATACTCAAAAACTCTTCTTTAAAATCTACCCATTTGTGCCTTCACAAAAGATAGTGCGGAAATATAACAGACCTTCCTCTAGCAGTTCGGATTTACTATTTCGAGTATTTCATTTAAAATAAGAGGTTTGCTATTTATATATTGAGAATGAATAACAAAAACAATGATTGGGGTGTAGAATCTTCTTTCTTGTTTTTCAAAATACTCAAAAACTCTTCTTTAAGATCTGCCAATTTTTACATTCACACAAGACAGTGCGAAAATATAACAGACCTTCCTCCAGCAGTTCGGATTTACTATTTCGAGTATTTTATTTAAAATAAGAGGTTTGCTATTTATATATTGAGAATGAATAACAAAAACAATGATTGGGGTGTAGAATCTTCTTTCTTGTTTTTCAAAATACTCAAAAACTCTTCTTTAAGATCTGCCCATTTTTGCATTCACACAAGACAGTGCGGAAATATAACAGGCCCTCCTCTAGCAGCTCAGGAACAAGAAAACGAATCCCTTTTAGGTTTTGTTCTACATCATCTGTCCTTGGTCTTAATTTTCTTCTGTTTTAGCTTAATTTTGATTCCTTCCTTCATTCTATTGTTGTATTTTCGTTTTTCTTCTTTACATGTCCAAGACATTGTATTCTTCGTTATTTTATTAGTTTACTATGTCTCTTCCTCCATATTTTTTCAAGCATTTCTCTGATTTTAATGGTATCCATTCTTTTCGTTTACTAGCAAACAAGTAAACGAAAAGAATGGATACCATTAAAATCACAAATGCTTGAAATACTATGGAGGAAGAGACATAGTAAAAGAAATAAAATAACGAAGAATACAATGTCTTGGATATGTAAAGAAGAAAAACAAAAATAATACAATAGGAGGAAGAAAAGAATGAAAACTAAGCTAAAACAGAACAATCGCTATCATTACTCTTCTTTCGAAGATTCTTTTAGTGAGTTTTTTTCTCATTCTTCTGATTTCTAGTGCACCCATTCCTGTTAGTTTTGCCACTGTGTTGTAAAATTCTTTTGGATGTGTTTCTCAACATTCTGAAGGCCTCTTCCAGCCACATTTGTGTCCTACTTACGATCACAATGTCATCTTCTTATGCCAGTATTTTTGTCGATATTTTTCCATGTTATTTTATCTTTCTTATAGCACTTTGTAGAACTATGTTCAGAACTATTAACGATAGTACATCTCCTTGTCTTACTCTAGAGTATATATTGAGGTTTTCTGATGTTCCTAAAGGCACCTTACACGGTCAATAATACTGTCGATATTTTAGAATATTGATACTGTCATTATTCTAAAATATTGACAGTATTATTGACCGTGTAAGGTGCCTTTAGGAAAATCAGAAAACCTCAATATATACTCTAGAGTAAGACAAGGAGATGTACTATCTTCTATAGTCCTCAACTGTACGATAATATATTCAAAATTTTCATTATTCTAAGATATTGACAGTATTACTTATCGTGTAAGGTATAGTAATGATGAAATGAAGAGAATATTGATGTTTATCCGGATAATTGATTACTTGAAGGATTCGAGAAAATACTGACAGTACTAGGATTGCCAATATTATTGACCTTCTAGACTTGTTCGCATTTCCATTGTTATACTCCTTAAATTAATTAAGTTTTTGTGATATATTGATGTTTTTCATCTCCTCATATTAGCCTTGTATTGTCCACTGCTGGACATAGGCCTTCCTTAGACTCTTCTAGTTTTCCCTGTTTCGGGCAAGGTGATACCATGTGGTGTCTGCGAATCTTTTTACATCGTCCAGCCACCGTATCTAGGTTTGGCCAGCGTTTCTCTTTGACGTTCATTTAGCACAAAGTATAACAATTCTGGATGTAATATTTTATGTGATTAATAAATATACTAATTATAATAATTAATAAATATATTAATTATAATAATGAATCAACTATAATGCCTATCTACCGTATTATTGGTGTATGGCTCTACTTTATACATTTTATAATATATATTATATATTTTATTTAAACAAAGTAATATTATAAAAATTGTTTCCTACAAATAAAATACTCACTGCTCGTAGAAAAAAGACCTTGTTTTTTTAGGCGGTCTAAAATAGATCCTATACGCAGTGGAAACAGTTTTTGCGTGTTTACGATGAAGAGATCGAGCAAAAAGTGAATCATCTGCGTCAGACCACTCTGCGTGCAGGTTAAGTCATGCAGTAGTGAGATGAATTGCATTGTGCGCGTACCTGCAGTTTAAGTGAAGTGAATTTTAATTAATTATAAGGTTTTAATTGTGTGCGTGTTTAATACAAGTGGTGTATCCTGTGAAGAGTCACACATTCCATAAATATGATAAGGATTTTAACGTTTTTGTGGGTAAGTTTTTATGCATACAATTTATATCACGTGTGATTAGTTTCTTTTACATAATTCAGCTTCTAGCAAGCAAATGCTTTACTTATCAGTTATTCGTATGAAGATTATATTATGTACTATATGTTATTAATTACATAACATATGTACTTTCAGTCGTTCTTCACTAGGCATCGGTTTAATATGATGTTTATAACTAATAGTTTTGGCTCTCATATGTTATTAGTCTCATGATTAATCGAGTTGAGGTGTTTTTATGCTGACAAAAAATAATAAGCACAAAATATAACAATTCTGCATGTGATATTTTATGTAATTAATAAACATATTAATTATAATAATTAATCAAATGTAATGCCTATCTACCGTATTATTAGTGTATGGCTCTACTTTATACATTTTATAATATATATTATATTTTTTATTTAAACACAGTAATGTTATAAAAATTGTTTCCTACAAATAAAATAGTCGCTGGTCGTAGAAAAATGACCTTGTTTTTTTGGGCGGTCTAAAATAGATCCTATACGCAGTGGAAACATTTTTTGCGTGTTTGTGATGAAGAGGCCGAGCAAAAAGTGAATCATCTGCGCGCAGGTTAAGACTTGCAGTAGTGAGATGAATTGCATTGTGCGCGTACCTGCAGTTTAAGTAAAGTGAAATTTAATTTATTATTAGGTTTTAATTGTGTGCGTGTTTAATACAAGTGGTGTACCCTGTGAAGAGTCACACATTCCATAAATATGATAAGACTTTGCCACGTTTCTGTGGGTAAGTTTTTATGCATATAATTTATATCTCGTGTGATTAGTTTCTTTTGCATAATTCAGCTTCTAGTCACCAAATGCCTCACTTATCACATTCGTATGAAGATTATTTTGTATACTAATGTAACATAATTGGTATAACACATAGATACTATAGTAATTAACATGCAATTCACTACAAAATCACTCTTATATTATTTTCGCTATTCAAATGATTGCAAAATGCAAATGATTTTCAATTTACTGTTTCAACCAATTTGGAGGCCTATCGTATTTCGGTTTATAATCACTAGTTGTCTATGCCAGGGGCGACTAGCAATGATAAACCATGCTAAACGAAAACGCCTCGCGAGCTTGTTGCAAGTGCTGCGCGAAATTATGAAATCCAAAATTGAATGTTGGCTCATCTACTGTATGTGGTTGACTCTATATATTAGGTGCTCCATGAGTTTTTCTTATAATCAGAAGTGTTTTTTGGCTTCAAAAAGGTTAAAAATCACTGTCCTAGATATTCGTAAATTTTCTTGTTTATTTTTCTTGGTTCATTGTTCTCATCTTTTGCTGGCCCAAGAATATTTCTCATGAACTTCCTTTCTAGTATCTTTATTCTTTGCTGCTCTAGTGATAGTCATTGTTTCTGCCGCATAAATAATTATCGGTGGTATTATTATGTCTCTTATGTACTCTTTAATTTTGTTTCTAATACTTGGTGTCTTCTTAAAAGTTTACAATTTGTAATACTGTCATTATTCTAAAATATTGACAGACTTATTGAGGTGCCTTATAAATATGCTTTCCAATAGTTTATTTGCTTACTTTTTATATAAATACAAAAGTGTATTGCATTGTCTCAGCCACAAAAAGAAGCGTGTATGTTTCAACACCAACCCTATGCTAGTTCACGATTTCAAACGACTTGAACAATGCACTACATTGTTTCCCGCCAGTATTTTCTTTTCGAATTAGACGTATATTCAAAAATTAAATTAATCATAGAAAATTACAGATAACAGTGTAGTTGCAATCGTTTGAAATTGTGGCGGGGCAGAGTTTTGTAGGTCTTATAATAGATCCTCTTATGTTATAATGATATAATAATATATTAGCTACAGTACTTAATTAATTTCTGGTTGTTTAGTCTCTTAAAAAAAATATTTTTCATATGTTATATATTTCTCATTTGAAATAATTTTGATATTACTTAAAACCTGCTCGTGAATTAGTACCTTGTCGAGGTGAGCAGGCTTAATCACATTTACATCAAGAACGCCACCCTTTTATTTTTTCAATTGTAGATTTTTTTCTTAAATTTCAAAATTAGTAAATTTAATTACATTTTAATAAACAAAAATCATATTTTCATTCTATTTGGACAAATAAAGTAGTCACACTTACATACACATATTCTAACTTTTATTTCACATCAAGAACGCCACCCTCTTATTTTTTCAATTATAGATTTTTTTCTTAAATTTCATATTCTAATGCAGAATGACCTTCGTAGGTAGATAGTCAGTTATAAATTGTAACAAATAAAGTAACTCCTACTATTACTTATAGTTATATTTCCACTTTCTTTCCGATATTTTTCAGTATCAACCAAAATAATTTCAGTTAGTACAGTCCAATTTATTATCCGATATACTGCACTGTAAATTTAATCTCTTATGCCCGTATTCACCAACAACCCATAAACTTTATAGGTCCCATAAGCTATTGAATGGATAAATTGATAACGTCATTGTGACAGAATATATCAAAACAAATGTCGAGCACCTTGAATAGCGCTTGCGATTGGGGCTTAGATGACACCTTTTGTTTAATTATTCAGTGTTTCCAATAGAGAGACTCTAAAGTAACTACATTCACTAGATAATGTAATTATTGTTGCTATAACAACGAATACTTATGGGTTCAATAGCTATAAAGGCACCTTACACGATCAATATTACTGTCAATATTTTAGAATAATGACAGTGTTACTGTACGATAATATGTTTAAAACGTTCATAAAGGTCGTTTTAGACAAGACAATTTCTTGACTCAAAAGTTAGTCAAGATGCGAGACAATCTTAATTATATTGTATCATACAGCAAATTATTTGAAATATTGAATTGGATGGTAGATCGAATGAAAAAATCTAACGCGTTCTATTGGTCAAGGACAAATTGCATGGTAGGAGGATATATGAATTCATTTCTTGAACAACTTTTGAGCTAAGAAATTGTCTTGTCTAAAACGACCTTTATTCTAAAATGTTGCCAGTATTACTCATCGTGTAAGGTTTAGTAATGATGTAATGAAGAGAATAATGCTATTTATCCAGATAATTGATTACGTGATAAATATAAAAGGAGGATTGAAGCAAATATTGACAGTACTAGGATTGACAGTATTATTGAGCGTGTAAGGTGCCTTATTGATAGATTTATGGAACGTCGGTGAATAAATTGTTTACATTAATATTAAAACCAGATTATTTATTGACTACCCACAATTTTGCAATTACCAATAGTTTTATTTTGAGCATAAACAAATTTGTAAATAAAATTTAGTAAAACTGTTTTAATTCAGCTTCTGTTTAGGGCGTACACAAATTCTAAATGTAAATGTGAGACCAAAACTAATTCCGTTCCTTTCGATCAATTTGTTCACATTCATATTTTTATTTATTTTTAAATAATTGATCGATTGGAATAGACTTTAAAATAGTTCAACCTAAAGCAGTAAATATTTTTCTTAATGCACATCACACACTGCTTATTTTTCAAAATTTTAAACTCCGTTAATAGACACCGTCATGTCACATATCGACTCGTGTCGCGAATCAATTCGTGTCGCGAATCAACTCGTATCGTGAATCAATTCGTGTCGTGAGTAAACTCTTGTCCTGAATAAACTCGTATCTTGAATAAACTCGTGTCGTGAATCAACTCGTGTCGTCACGTCAATCAACTCGTGTCGTCAAACAACTCGTGTCGTGAATCAACTCGTGTCATGAATCAACTCGTGTCGTGAATCAACTCATGGCGCGAAACACCGCGCGTTGCAAAACAACTCTTGTCGTGTATCAGCTCGTCTCGTAAATAAACTCGTGTCGTAAATCAAGCCGTGTCGTAAATCAACTCGTGTCGTAAATCAAAGCGTGCCGTGAATCAAGTCGTATCGTGAATCAACTCATGTCGCGAAACACCGCGTGTTGCGAATCAACTCGTGTCGTGTATCAACTCGTCTCGTAAATCAACTCGTGCCGTGAATCAATTCGTGTGAGTCAAATCGTGTCGTGAATCAACTCGTGTCGTGAATCAACTCGTGTCGTGAATCAACTCGTGTCGTGAATCAACTCGTGTCGTGAATCAACTCGTGTCGTGACTCAACTCGTATCGCGAATCAAATCGTGTCGTGACTCAAAGCGTATGGCGAATTAACTCGAGCCGTTAATCAAATCGTGTCGTGAATCAACTCGTCTCGTAAATCAACTCGTGCCGTGAATCAATTCGTGTGAGTTAAATCGTGTCGTGAATCAACTCGTGTCGTGACTCAACTCGTATCGCGAATCAAATCGTATCGTGACTCAAATCGTATGGCGAATGAACTCGGGCCGTGAATCAAATCGTGTCGTGAATCAACTCGTCTCGTAAATCATCGCGTATCGTGGACCAACCGTGTGTCCTACCTCCGAACAACTCGTGTTTAAAAATCCGCGATCGCGTGTGTTTTGCACCCTGAAGCGAATGCAGTACAATCCCACAACAGTCAAGCTGGACTCGCTAAAGGGGCAATGTAAGTAACAAACAACTCTTATTATTTGACCACCTACTAATATACTGTTCTTATTGTTACAGGTGTCTTCAAGTGTAGCTTTTGTTCGATCAAACTAAACTAACAGTGCCGTTTTATTAGTCCGCGTTTTTAAACCACGTTAGCAAATGTATGTCGCGAGTGTTAGTTATTATTTCAAGTTAGGTTTCTAGTGTTTTTTTGTAAGTAAACTAAACTCAGTGCTTTACATGGGCTGGAGATGGAATGGAGGAGCACCGCGCAAGTAAATTGAAGACATCAACGGGTCGAATTCCTAACGTGAATGAAGCCCGCAACAAGTAGTGAGTGTTTTTTTTGAATTACGGGTCGCGATCGCGTTACGCCAATTAAGGCCTGGTTTTCTAGGAGAGCGGTCGCTTAAAAGTGACCACTTCCGAGAAAATCAGAGCTTTAGATTATTTCATGTTTAGAGTGTCTGATCAAAAGTTGTTCAGACAAATTTGTTTTATTTCAGGTGAGCTATATGTATATACAATCTATATACATATAGCGCACCCGATATTTAGGGATGGGAATTTAGTTGTGCGCTAAAACAATCCGAATCGCCGCACGCTTAATACCCTTAGATGTTAGTATTTATTTGATTCAAAGAGTAATTATTTCATAGGCGGATTTCCTAAGGGTATCGTGGATATTATTATTATTATTATATTTCTTAAATTGTTTTTATTGTACTAACTTATGGCATAAGTAGCAGCTTTAAATTCAATCTACTTAATTAATTTCAATATAATTTTTTTCAAAACATAATTTAATTTTAAAATGAAATAATTTAAATTTTCACCATATAATTGAATTTATATTCAAATTAATTGAGTAGGTTTTGATTCTAAAATAAAATTACGTTGAAAATATGTTAAAAACAATTGAATCGGCGAGTGGAAAAACCATATAACTCCAAAATCATAATTTAGATCAAATCTGTTTTGTTGGAAAAGTGAGTAGATTTTGATTCTAAAATATAAATTACGTTGAAAATATGTTAAAAACAATTGAATCGGCGAGTAGAAAAAAACCACATAACTCCAAAATCATAATTTAGATCAAATCTGTTTTGTTGGAAAAGTATAAATGTCATAACAATTGTATTAAGCCCTGGTTTCCTAGGAGAACGGTCGCTTTAAAGCGGCCGCTTTTGACGTCATTCACAAATCACAAAGGTCGTTTTAAGTATATGTAATAGAAGAACTCACAATTTTTCATCGTAATTCATTGCGTTTTTGCAGTACATTGAGGTATTACACTTTATAGGAAACTATATTCGTTTATATACACGTAGAATTATTTTTGTGACGTAAAACTGACGTCAAAAGCGGCCGTTTTTAAGCGGCCGCTTTCCTAGGAAACCAGGGCTTAAGAGAGTTGTAGAAGACGTCCTCTACAACTGTCGTATACATGTAATTGTCGTGACATGTATACTTTTCCCACAAAACAGATTTTATCTACACTACGATTTTGGAGTTGTATGTTTTTCCACTCGCCGATTCAATTGTTTTTAACATATTTTCAACGTAATTTTATTTTAGAATCAAAATCTCCTCACTTTTCCAACAAAACAGATTCGATCTCAATTACGATTTAGGAGTTATATGGGTTTTCTACTGGCCGATTTTATTGTTTTCAACATATTTTCAATGTAATTTTATTTTAGAATCAAAATCTACTCAATTAATTTGAATATATATATATAATATATTTTTTTCAACATAATTTTATTTTAAAATCAAATAACTTAAGCTCTCAGCATATAATTATTATGTTTTAAACATTATTTTTCATATATGTATATATATATATATTTATATATATATATATATATATATATATATATATATATATATATATATTTATATATATGTATATATATATATATATATATATATATATATATATATATATATATATGTATATATATATATAAAATTTTGGTTACAAAGACTTTTGCCACAAATAATTCAGCTGCCTGCCAAATACACTGTACGTATTTTATTGTCTTTTACGACTGTAGTCATTTCAAACATTTCAATATTTTCGATTCTAAACTTGAAAACCGTAGACGTAGTTCGGTCATGTAGCTGTATAATCAACTCGATCTAGGTTTAAGACTTAAGGTCTTCGGATATCCTACGATTGTTTTGAGCCCTGTGCGTAGTTGCGTGGCGTGTAGCTTGATCTACGGTGCTCATGAGCAGTGTGGTTGATTATATTGAGAGTGACTTGAGAATGGCTGGGTCGTCAAAAACAATCCATTATGTACATTGTTAGTAAAACCAACCAATAACTTGCGCTTACAGTTAATTGCTTTACATAAAGCGTTGACGACTATAGAAAACTATGTGCATTCTACATTTTTCAGGTCCTATATATAACTCGCGTTAATTTATATTATTTCAAGTCATGATACTGTCGCGGATATGGGGGTGAAAATTCTGTAAACTCACCCCCTATCCGCTACAATAAGTTTAAGCTTTATTTAAAGCTATAACGGCTATAGAAACTGTAAACATTCTACCATTTGTTTCATGTCTTAACTCACGGCAACAGTTAAAGCTTTACGTGAAGCTTTAACGACTATAGAAAACTATAAACATTCTTCCATTTGTTTCATGTCTTATAACTCTCGGTAACAGTTAAAGCTTTATGTGAAGCTTTAACGACTATAGAAAACTATAAACATTCTACCACTTGTTTCAAGTCTTATAACTCACGATAACAGTTAAAGCTTTACGTGAAGCTTTAACGACTATAGAAAACTATAAACATTCTACCATGTATTTCATGTCTTATAACTCTCGGTAACAGTTAAAGCTTTATGTGAAGCTTTAACGACTATAGAAAACTATTAACATTCCACCACTTGTTTCAAGTCTTATAACTCTTGGTTAACAAGTTAAAGCTTTACGTGAAGCTTTAACAACTATAGAAAGCTATAATTCTTCCATGTGTTTCATGTATTATAACTAACCGTAACAGTTAATGCTTCACGTGAAGCTTTAACGACTATAGAAAAAAATCCTTTCATTCCACACTCCAGGGGTACGATTCTTAAAACTACTCGTTTCAAACGTATTCGTTTAACTATCAAAGTCGCTCCGTAAAATACGGACAATTCACGATTTGAGTTCGTTCAATGATGGAATTTTGGCTTATTAGTGTTTCAGTAAACCGAAATTCCATAATTTTACGAGTTTACATCGAGAATTGTCCGTATTATGCCTAGCGAATTTGACAGTGAAACGAATACGTTAGAAACGAATGGTTTTAATAATCGTAATCAGGTTTTCTTAAACACACTCGATCCTTTCTAACCCATCCCTCCTGCTCTACGAATTAGTACCTTGACGTCGGTGAGCAGGCTTAAACGTATATACAATGATAATCATGCACTTGCTTAATAATATTCAATAATATTTACAATAGGTTTCAACTATTTTTATATCTAAATACATAATGCGGAAACATCTTTAATTCATTTAATTTAAAAATTTAAAACTATTCAAAAATAATAGTGTATGGGCATTGTTTATGTCATTAATAATGTATGTCTGAAGTGTAGATGGAGGAAATGCTGAGAGGGGTGGCAAGTCTAAGATCTAAGGTCAGAAATGAGGGATGTTGGGTGACTAGAAAGGTTTGTGAAAATGACTCGTAAAACCCTGGTTATGCGGAGTGGCAAGTCCCGAGCTACATAACTAGGGAAAGGAGGACTAGGGAGAACAAAGTATATATGGCACAAGCGAGATGCTGTTAGGAAAAGAGAGGAAGGAACATGTGGATGAGACAAGGATACATCACATGTGTACTGTGTTGTAGAGGGAGTGACGGAAGACGGACGGATATTATGTTGAGTTTAATTTGTTTCTGTACGTATAATTGTGAAAAAGAAAAATATATATTAACTCTATATTGCTAATTGCATTGTTTTGCGGATTATCAATGTATATATGTGACAAAAACTAATTCATTTCGGCAGTCAAATCGCGATTTGTTACTATAAAATATAAGCAAAAAAACTTAATATCTAATTCGATTTTTCTAAATTTATTTCCGGATCCTTTATCCTTTACCTAGTGTTTCCATAACTGTTCAATTAACACTTGTATCTAACTCTTAGCCGCTGAGTTAGATACAAATGTTAAGCCTTGGTTTCCTAGGAAGCGGTGTCAACAAAAGCGGCCGTATTTAACGTCATTTTGACGTCACACGTTTCTTTTACGTATATTTAAACGTTGGCCACGATAGCCAGAGACGTGGGTTCGATTCCCACCGGAGGGTGAAATTTTTAGAGAATTTGCATTTACATATATATATATATATATATATATATATATATATATATATATATATATATATATATATATCCGCAGGCCTTTTCTACCACAGTGTGGTGTAAAGGTATATTTAAATAAATCTGGTAATCCATCGAGCGGTAAACTTCAAAGTATTTGAAAAATGTCATGAATGATAAAAGCGGCCGTTTTTGACGTCAGTTACATATTACAAGATACGTTTTAAGTACATGTAATTGAATAACTCACTAGATTCCAGTGTAGAGTTATTCAATTACATGTACTTAAAACGTATCTTGTAATATGTAACTGACGTCAAAAACGGCCGCTTTTATCGACACCGCTTGCTAGGAAACTAGGACTTTAGTAGTGGCGTCGTCCATCTCGTACTGAGCATTGGAGAGCGGGAGTTCAAACCCAGTTGTGAGTGAATTTTCGCGAATCACCTATTACAGTTTCGTAGAGGTTTTGTTTTGGAAGCTTTTTTGTGTCCTCAATTTTCTTTATTCTTTGTTTATTGTTATTTTATTTGTTTGCTATCATGTCTTCTTTGTATTTCTTTTAATATTTTTATTCTGCCAATTAGCCACAGAATTAATTATATCGGAAAGTTGTGAGATATTTTTTTGGTACGCGTTACTAAAATAAGGCTCTAAAAATAACGAATCGTGTTGCAAAATAGATCAATAAACCCATCCGTTGACCTTTCAACCTTCTTTACGTCCCAAAAGCACTTATCATTTGTAGCAGTTTCTTTGAAGTTTCGCAATGACGTTTTCCTTCCGCCCTGCACTATCTTGCTCACATAAATACCCTGCGATATCTTATCGCCAACTGCAGTAACCGTAATAATCGTCCCCTTTCACCAATAGCTAATATTTGTGTTATGCAGTCTGCACAAATATATTTAAAATACGTTTCTACTATCATAAGGTAATTAGGCATCATTATTCAGTTGTATGTTTTGGTGATAATCTATTAAGAGAAAATTGAATCATACTGTTTGTAATTAGTATATTTTACAAGCAAATTAAAAATAAATTGCGATACAAAGTCAATCCCTTATCTGGCTGTTAATCTAGCAAGAATTCGTTTTTTTTAATTTGTAAATTCATTTTCGTTTGGTAACTGAAACTTTTAAGTTGACCCGCTTCATATTTTGGACGAAAAAATAGTCACATTACCATGATAAAAATCTGATGTATACAAAGGATAAATAAAACGATTTTTTACTATGTTTTTTATCACACTTCAGTTACACTTTGCAACTAGTTTCGGCTAAGCTCTAGCCATTTTCGAGCTCCTCCGATGACTAAAAGCAATTGCAACCGATCGCTCTTTATATAATAAAAGTAAAAAGGAAAACTAACAATTACACAGAAACATATTAACTAAAATATATATAAAAAGGGGCTGGGGTGGGTTTTCTAAAAAATATGGAATTCCCTGACAGTCCCAATGTACAGTTGCAATTGCTTTTAGTCATCGGAGGAGCTCGAAAATGGCTAGAGCTTAGCCGAAACTAGTTGCAAAGTGTAACTGAAGTGTGATAAAAAACATAGTAAAAAATCGTTTTCTTTATCCTTTAAAATGAATTATCACAAAGTAGACGCCTTAACAATCCAATATTTGATGTATACAAATTTCAGGCAAACAATATAGTTAATTTACTAGGTGAAACGCTCACTGTTCGATGGGATAACTACAATTACAAAAATAGACAAATCCTTAGTTTTATAAACTTTACGTGAAGCTTTAACGGCTATCGAAAAAAATCCTTTCATTCCACACTCCAGGGGTGCGATTCTTAAAACTACTCGTTTCAAACGTACTCGTTTAACTATCAAAGTCGCTCCGTAAAATACGGACAAATCACGATTTGAGTTCGTTCAATGATGGAATTTTGGCTTATTATGCTAGTAAACCGAAATTCCATAATTTTACAAGCACATCGAGAATTGTCCGTATTATGCCTAGCGAATTTGACCGTTAAACGAATACGTTCGAAACGAATGGTTTTAAGAATTGTAACCCAGCTTTTTTTGGAGGTTTTCTCAAACACACTCGATCCTTTCTAACCCATCCCTCCTGCTCTATTAGTACCTTGACGTTGGTGAGCAGGCTTAAACATATATACAATGATAATCACGCACTTGCTTAATAATATTCAATAATATGGGATAACTATAATTTAAATACCGCCAATATATATATATATATATATATATATATATATATATATATATATATATATATATATATATATATATATATATATATATATATATATATATATATATATATATATATATATATATATATATATATATATATATATATATATATATATATATATGAATTCATTTTATTTTTTATGTATATAATTGTTTTGTTGTTGTTATTGATGAACATTGTATATTGGAGGGTTTTTGTATTTTTTTGAGTTGGTTTGGCATGCCAACTCAAAAAAATACAAAAACCCTCCAATATACAATGTTCATCAATAACAACAACAAAACAATTATATACATAAAAATAAAATGAATTCATATATATTGGCGGTATTTAAATTAAAGTTATCCCATATTATTAAATATTATTAAGGAAGTGCGTGATTATCATTGTATATATGTTGCTCGCCAGCAGTTTTGTAAGTAATTTTTTATAGAGATTTTCTGCATGAGGTAAATTAAGGTCTTTTTTTATATATGAGTTTCACAAAAATATCGCAGTTTCAAAGAGAGCAACAAATATGTAAAAGTAAAATTTGTTAAATGATTAAATATACAGGGTATTCTATTCTGTAATATATTTGTCAATCCCGCAGTACCTCAATTACCACTAATGATGTACTGATATGAAATTCCATTACACAGTTTATGCTTTATTAACGAATCCGTTTAGAGTAATTAAACGCGACGCGCACCTAATGGCTTTATTCACGAAAAAGCGGCACCACTCCCCAATTACAGCCGTCCGCCAAATTAATTGGCCTACATTGCAAATTGATGATTAACAAGCGAGAAAGAGAAGAAAAAGCCGCAACGTGAATTTGCGACGTCGGTTTGGCAAACGTAAATTGTAATTAGAAAAGTTTAAGAAATTTGCAAATTTAATTCCATTGAATTTTAATTCAAACGCCAAATTCGTTACCAATATATAAAATCTTCATAAATATCATAAACGAATGACTATGCTCATTAATTTATAATCATACGTGATAACTGCATTCTGCTAATTGTAAATTTTAAACTGTTTACTCATGAATAAACAGTAGATTCTGCACTTTTTTTTCTTCTCTGTTCTGTAAGAGATAACATATACAATCTCAATTACTTGATGATATTTTTATTACACCGGTAACGTTTGTGCGGTTTATAAAAAAAACAAACCTCGTACAATTTGATTTATTGCGCGCGGAAATCGTCAATAATTGTGTATTGCACTGGAAAAACTACTATCGCGTGAAGGTGTTTTCATGGATGCCGCCGCTCCCATGTGCGTTATGTGCAATACCGTCGTCGTCGGCGTCCCACACGTGCAGGGAAATTTATATTAATATTTTTTTAATCGCGCACTTAAACGCGTTTACCGGTCCGCGGCCGCACGTTAACTGGCAAAAGTGAAAATCCGCCGCCGCGCCGTTTCAGAGGGGGCGAGATTATTATATATGCTCCTGCAGGTATGATTGTGTTTGCGATTGGCATTTAAACGCGGTGATTCAGTTGCAGGAATTCATGTGAAGTGGTATCATCGTCGGGTGTTTTGATTGAACTGTTCGTGGTATTATTTGTCCTCTATAAATTCATATAATTGCACACATTTATTATACAAGATTTGTAATTGTATTTTGTATTCAGCGTGCTAAACTAATTTCTGTTTTAATCAAGTCTACAAATATTTGAGTTGTGGTTGGAATCGGGGTTTTCACACGGTATTATAGAACAAAAACTTCTATCTTTATTAACCGTGAGGCTTTCCGGCAATCAAGAGAGAAGCTTAGAGGAGTTTAATCACCCTTAACTTCACAGTAATCCTCCGAAAATAGGTGAAAGGTGATTCATGAAAATTCGCCCCGATGGGACTTCGAACTCGGGCTCCCCAATGCTCAGTACGAGACAGACGACGTCTTTATACACTTCGCCACTGAGCTGGATGTATTATATATAAATATATATATTTTTAATTCACTCTCCGATAGTACTCGAATCCACGTCTCCGATTATCCCTTCCATTTTGAAAAATCTGGTGATTTGTCACTCAGATAGTCGTAAACGGCACGATTTCTCACACTCAATTAATTTAACAAGTCCTCAAGGAACCGACGCGGTAGGCAGCATGAGCGAATTTCCGGAATTCGGACTCTCATCGCGGTTTAAGCGTCAAATTTGAAAATGCGAACATCTTAGGCGCTATCGACTATACCCTCAGTAGTACAGTTGGTAACGCGACGACCGCGATAACCGGAAACGTGGGTTCGAGTGAAAGTGATTTTTTGAGTTTTATATATATATATATATATATATATATATATATATATATATATATATAATTAACTATCAATAATATATAATAATTAATCAAATATTGCAAAATCTATATATATATATATATATATATATATATATATATATATATATATATATATCAAGGGCCGCCAGTGAACACATTCATTTTCATCTTTGGCCACCTAATTTATACTTAATGCTAATAAAAGCACAGCTTACAAAGTCGTATCGTGTGAACACCCCTTTACAACACCACATAAATATTAAACCAAACCACTGACATCATCAAAATTCCTGACTGACGAGTTGTGACAGTCAAGTGATTCACACCCAATAAATCTCTTTTTTTTTCAACTATACAGCCCTCTTTGGCACGGCGGGGTGTCGTATTATACTACTATTTATGAAAAAACTACCTGCCACTTTAGCATTCATTCCGTTATAATATTTACAACCGGCGCATTCATCCTGTTTAAATATTTACAACCGTTCGCATTGTATTTACGGCCGGCGTCTATTGGGTTACGCCGCCCCCGCATAATAACTGCGACAGCCCCACCGATATAACCGGCGTGGTGCAACGAACTTCTTACGATGGTATTGTCGTGGAATGGGGACAAAGCTAAGCCTATTTAAAAGGGGGGCAGTAATGTAATTACACAAGGGCTGTTAAATCAGAATCAGAGTCACGGAATTAGGTTCGAAAATATGGTGATTTAATCAAAAAATATCTGGTGTGGGTGGTGTGGGCACCACATGACTTCCCGAATGTGTTAATTAATATTACATAAAAATTTAAGATAATTCGGTTCGATTCGCGATTTCACGTTTTTCACATTGTTTCAATTTTTGTTCACGTTTTCCACATTGTTTCAATTTTTGTTTAGTTTTCATGTTTTCTCAATTTTTGTTCACGTTTTCATGTTTTCTCAATTTTTCTCACATTTTCCATGTTTCCCCAGGTTAGAAAAACCCCATTTTTCAACATTCACCCACAGCTTCTCCATTTTTGAACTCACATTTTACAACGTTTCTCATATTTTTTTAACTTTTTCCCCATTTGAAATAATAATTTAAAATATTGTTTCTTACGTATAATATGAAAATAGAACATTAATATCATTTAAAGTGGGAACGGTGATGGTAATTTTTCGGTAATAAATTCATCCGCTTTATTCAGCAAACCAATTAACTTAATTAAGACCTAATAATATCGCCAGACGTCCGGCCATCGGAGCCTGGAAGTGTGTCGAACCATAAAAGCGGATTTCATTTTATTCATTTACCGTTAACACGTCTTATAATCGTGTTATCTAGCACCCACGGTCTTGATCACCCTTACTTGCAAGGTGTTTTAAATAATGGCAGAAGTATGTTCTTTCCCGCATTCGTTTTAGATGCGGGACATGTGTATGTGTAATTCCGTATGTAAAACACACGAGCTAAACACCTGTACTAACGCGGCCACTCGCATTGCCATATTTAGATAAAACCACTATTGATAGTGTTTCGAACTTAATTATATTAAACGGTCACGGTGTATGAATGAATATGTTGGGAGAGAGGAAGTGTGTAGCTGGTTTATAATTTTAAACGTGGAATAATAAGTAAATGTTTTGAATTAACAATACGATCGAGATGAGGATTGTAGGGAAACAAATACTCATGTGAAAAGTTATTGGATATTAATTGCTTATACATTATATATAGAATAAGTATAGGTGGCTTTATGCTGAAATAAAATTATAAATGTCTTAAAAAATATATCAGTGTGAATTCACCTCTTACGGTGTTTTCGTTTAACATTACTAGTCGCTCCGTGACGTGCTATATCGCTCCAAGTTTAGCGGTTGTGCGCCGGTTGTAAGGTGTACGAGGTAGAATTGTGCGCATCGGGAGCGCCTTGCATGATAAATAGAGAAAGAAACAAGAAGTCCGGAGCAACACACAGTGATAAACGAAAACTACTTTAGCAATTTGTTAGATTTCATCAGTGTAGCTGTGAATTCACACAATATCTCGATTTTAAAAATCTGGCAACACTTGTTTCCAAAAATAATAAAAAGAAATACGAAACAAGGTATGGTGGGCCCTATGACTTAAACTAAGTTCTTTATTGTTTTATCCATGGATATAACAAGGTCTTTCACATGCAAACCCTATGAATCGAAGTATGGTCTAAATTATTTTATATTATAAAACAAATGAGCATAACTGTCATACCAACTATCTATTTTATTGTTTTATCACACAAATGCAACAATGCGAATTTATTATAACCTATAATATAAAATAATGTAGAGCATACTTGGATTCATAGGGTTTGCTAGTGAAGAACATTGTTATATCTATGGATAAAACAATGAAGAGCATAGTTCAAGTCATAGGGGCCCCCCACCCGCCCCACCTTCGTTCGCATAGTTTTATTATTTATGAAAAATAGTGTTACCATAGTTTTTTCAATTGTTAATCGAGATTTATCCATAAATAAAAATATGCGAACGAAGGTGGGGCGGGTGGGGGGCCCCTATGACTTGAACTATGCTCTTCATTGTTTTATCCATAGATATAACAATGTTCTTCACTTGCAAACCCTATGAATCGAAGTATGCTCTACACTATTTTATATTATAGGTTATAATAAATTCGCATTGTTGCATTTGTGTGATAAAACAATAAAATAGATAGTTGGTATGATAGTTATGCTCATTTGTTTTATATTATAAAACAATGTAGAGCATACTTCGATTCATAGGGTTCATTTTGTACTTCAGTTATAAATCATCCTGTATATATCTCCAATATAAATTCAATTCAATCTCCCTTACCATTCTCAACAATGTTAATGATAGTGTTATCAGGAACGCAACAACTTATCTATATTTGTCATGGTGATTTTACTCGTGCCTACCGGTATGTTCAAAGTAAACGGCGCCAGTAATTGTTGTTTACCAGTATCTTATCACTATCGATACTCGTTGATTGTATTAGCTGAATACACAAAATAGGACAGTTTTTAAAAAAATCATCGATTTAATGGAATTTAAAAGAAAATGTACAATGTACCATCTCTACATTTCTGGCAACAATTACAATTGATGCCGGGCATATTCATCTTTGCAAATAATACGACCTCTTTCAATTTCGAACAACATTATAAATGCACACATTTGAATATTTAGCTCGGGCGCAATGAGCTCACATATCGTTTTTCTATTTACTATTACGGCATATACGCAACGGAGTCACGGAGTATTGCATACGAGTATAGGGTATAGGGTAGAATACCTGGAGGAGCAAGTATAGTCATTCATGTAATTCTCAAATAAATTCAAAATAGTGCGAGCAGGAGTAAATGGGGAGAGATCGGTACACGTTGTTGTGTGTACTTAAGCGTTACGTACACACAACAACGTAAAGAAATTAAATACATACATTTACATCTAACTAAAGGATTCTTCACGTAGGATATTACTTTATTAAACATTTATTAATAAAGTAATATCCTACGTGAAGAATCGACAATAAAAAAATGAAGGATAATTTGTAATATGCATTTTATATTGAAATTTAATAAGAAAAAAGACAGGTATATTGATTATTTTGGATATTTGATGCTAAACTGCTTTGAACTAAATAAGAATATATACTTATTATTTTATTTATTTAATCTTATTCCTTCTGGATAGTTCTGGATAGTTGGCTGGAGGGTATCATAGCTACAGCCACTTAGGCCTCAACATGGGCCCATTGTGAAACCTCCCTTTAAGGCTGCTCACTCGTCCCACCATTCAATTTTGCGTGCGAACTACAAAACTCTGGTGCGGGTGAGGAGTTGCCAATGCTCTTATGCCATCTATCGTAAGGTGTATTTTATTACTTATTTGGTTACAAGCCCTCTGAAATTGATTTCATATTTAATTTAAGTTATATGTGCACTAACCACATGGCTTTTATTACTGCGCAATGAAATCTTGTAAGTAAATTAAATCTCATTACTTTAGTAATGTGTTTTAATTTAGTTTTAACTAGATGCTCTTCGAATACATCCGTTTCGCGCAAGCGCCAAACGCTTAAAATAACGCTCAGTATACCACAATGAACTATGCAACCAATGAGACATAATTGCATGTAAATTCACATATAACAATTACTAGAAATATACATAATGTATATTTTGATTTTTTTCCAAATAACTCATATTTGGAAGAAATTCAAAATATACATTATGTATATTTCTAGTAATTGTTATACCATTCGAACATAACAAACGAACTAAAATCTCACTAGGAATACTTGAACCCCCCAGTATTTAATAAGTTACTTAAAAATCATATTCATATCAAAAATACGTCTTAATTTACAATTAAACGATTAAATTTATTATAGTTTATTAAACGGTTACTCCACAATATTAATGAATTTGTTAATTAGATTTACTTGACTACAAAGGATGTATAATTAGCTTTATGATGTACACAAATTTCGCAGTGAGAATGCAGTGCACTGTAATGTTTAATGTGGGTCGGGCGCGGAACACATCCCCAACCTAGACACTGTTATTGATTTTACCGGGGTGTGGTAGACGCCGAGATATCCCTGCAATTTTTAAATAACGGATGCGGAAACAACCGACGCCAGTGAGCGACTTGCGCACACAATTCAATCCGGAACCGGAAGTTTATTAATGGATTATCCGTACCGATTTAAGGTGCTTGTAATACAGAAACCAAGAATTATATTTTTATTCCTATTTTTAATTTTCAGGACTGAAATTATATATTTACTAAAATATATAATTTCAGTCCTGAAAGGATAATAATATAATAAAAATATAATTCTTGGTTTCTGTATTACAAGCACCTTTAATCGGTACGGATAATCCATTGATAAACTTCCAGTATTAATATATGAGCCTACACCGAAAGGTAAAAGGCAAATAGATAATATAAGATATATATATATATATATATATATATATATATATATATATATATATATATATATATATATATATATTAATATATACTAAATGCGTTTAAAACAATAAATATTCTGTAGTATAATGAAAATAATAATAAAAATATACTACTACCACCCGCAGGGGAGTAGTAAATGCATTTACTATTCTGGGGAGTGACGCCCCCACGATCCTCAGTCTTACTGCTGCTAGGGTTAGCAGTTCTAAACAACGAGATTTACCCCCGTATTTATCAACGTTCTATAAATCTATCGATAGCTATTGAACCCATAAGTATTTGTTGTTATAGCAACAATAAATAAATGATCTAGTTACTTTAGATTCGTTCTATCGAAAACACTGAAAAATTAAAGATTTTTGAAATTTTTCTTACTTCTCTTGACTTTTCTTGTGACATTTTTGACCTTTTTTTGACATTTTCGACTTTTATTGAAATTTTTTTGACTTTTTTGACATTTTTTTGACTTTTTTGACTTTTTGTTATTTGACATTCTAACATCCTGACATTCTAACAATTTGACAGTTGACATCCTTCTCTGTTAGTTATGCCGATTTTCACTGGATCGTCCCAGATAGTGTCCGCAGCTACTTTTTTATGACATTTTTTACTTTTAATGACATTTTTGACTTTTAATGATATTTTTTACTTTTAATGACATTTTTTACTTTTTTGACATTTTAATTTTTTGTTATTTTGACATTCTGACATCCTGACATTCTAACAATTTGACAGTTGACATCCTTCTCTGTTAGTTATGGCGATTTTCACTAGATCGTCCCAGATAGTGTTCGCAGCTACTTTTTTGTGACATTTTTGACTTTTATTGACATTTTTTACTTTCTTGACAGTTTGACTTTTTGTTATTTTGAAATTCTGACATCCTGACACTCTAACAATTTGATAGTTGTCATCCTTCTCTCTTAGTAATGCCGATTTTCACTGGATCGTCCTAGATAGTGTCCGCAGCTACTTTTTTTGTGACATTTTTGACTTTTATTTACATTTTTGACATTTTAACTTTTTGTTATGTTGACATTCTGACATCCTGACAGTCTAACAATTTGACAGTTGACATTCTTCTCTATTAGTTATGCTGATTTTCATTGGATCGTCCCAGATAGTGTCCGCAGCTACTTTTTTATGACATTTTTTACTTTTAATGACATTTTTGACTTTTAATGATATTTTTGACTTTTAATGACATTTTTTACTTTTTTGACATTTTAATTTTTTGTTATTTTGACATTCTGACATCCTGACACTCTAACAATTTGATAGTTGTCATCCTTCTCTGTTAGTAATGCCGATTTTCACTGGATCGTCCTAGATAGTGTCCGCAGCTACTTTTTTTGTGACATTTTTGACTTTTATTTATATTTTTGACATTTTAACTTTTTGTTATGTTGACATTCTGACATCCTGACAGTCTAACAATTTCACAGTTGACCTTCTCTATTAGTTATGCCGATTTTCATTGGATCGTCCCAGATAGTGCCCGCAGCTAATTACCAAATTTGTTCGCAATCTGTTGCGCTGTTTTCCCTTAATTTTGTTCACAGATAGACATACATCCATACACACAGACATCACGCAAAAATCGGGTTTATTTCGACTATTTTATGTAAAACAATACCTTCCTTATACATCAGTACCTGAATTCGGAAAGTAAAATTTAAAATAAAATTTATTGTATTTATAGACGCACGAAAAGCGCATCCGTGCGCTTTATTTTTATCGCCCGTTCGCGTTATGAATTAAATGCTATTGACCTACGCACCGTTGTCGTACAACAAAACGGAAGCAATTATCACCAAGTGTCTAATCGCGTTAAATTGCGACTGGCCTTATTAAAGTAAAACAACACAAAAAGAAGACACGGAAACAATAAATAGAAAAGTAGCTGGCACATATTTTACTATACTAGAATGCAGTGAATCCATGTTTATACATGTGCCAAAATATTATCAACACAGAGCCATCACTATAACGCTGTTCGTTTTTATTTTCCGAATACTGTACTAACAGTACAACAGTATAAGGATGGTATTGGTTTCGCGAAAAAACTAAAATTGCTAAGTTTGAGTTTCCTCCACGTTTTATGACTTTTTAGTCGAAATAGACTATTTTTGGAGAAATGTCTGTGTGTGTGTGTATATGCATGTGTGTGTATATGCATGTGTGTATATGCATGTGTGTGTGTGTATATGCATGTGTGTGTGTGTGTGTGTGTATATGCATGTGTGTGTGTGTATGCATGTGTGTGTGTGTGCACATGTGTTGTGTCTGTGTGTACATGTGTTGTGTCTGTGTGTGTGCATGTGTGTGTGTGTGTGTGTGTGTATGTGTGTGTGTGTGTGTGCATGTGTGTGTACATGTATTGTGTTTGTGTGTGGATATGAATTTATCTGTTAACAAAATTTTGGAAAAACGGCTGATTTAATCGCGACTGTATTTGCAAATCGGCTGGGAAAGCGCCCCAACTCGCTTTTCAAATATTTCAAAAAGACAAATGTCAAAATTGCTAATTTTCATAGCTTTTCTAGTCGAAATAGACTAATTTTGGAAAATGTCTGTCTGTATGTGTGAATATGAATTTGTCTGTCAATAAAATTACGGGAAAACAGTTGAATGTATCACAAATTAGCTGAGAAACCGAATTGGGGTGATCCCGTGAAAATTTGAGAAAAATCGATCCACAAACGAAGAAAAAAATTGATAAATACGTTTTCTAGCAACAGTCAGTTTCCCGCCAATTTGAATTCCACTAACGACAACACAAATATGCGCAAAGTTGGTTACATTTTATATATAGTTCAAAATTTAAATTCGCAGAAACGAATGAAAATGAAACCAAAAGACAAATATTGTCAAATGTAGTCAAATATTGTCAACCATTGTCAAATATCGGCTAATTTGGTCTAATATCGTCAATTATTTTCAAATATCGTCAAATATTTTCAAATATCGCGAAATATTGTCAAATATTTTCAAATATTGTCAAATATCGTCAAATATTGTGAAATATTGTCAAATATTTTCAAATATTGTCAAATATCGTCAAATATTGTGAAATATTGTCAAATATTTTCAAATATTGTCAAATATCGTCAAATATTGTGAAATATATATATATATATAATATGAAAATTACATTGACATTTTTTATATTTCACAATATTTGACAATATTTGACAATATTTGGCGATATTTGACAATATTTGGCGATATTTGAAAATATTTGACGATATTTGATAATATTTGAAAATTCGGAAAGTCGTAATATATATATATATATACTCAAGATATTTTTAGTTTTACCTTCCTTTTTTGGTAAATTTCTGAATATTGAACATACGATGGTTGTCCATTGAATTTAAACTGACTATTAATGTTTTTAACTGTGATAATATGGACATATAGCTTATTATCAAGAGGTGCTAATATATTTATTCTCCACATTGCATGACTGTGAATTTATTCAATCATAAGACTTCTGTTACCTCTGCTATTAGAAAAAAATAAATCAATAAGTAGTGATAAATACTAACAAGAAGTTGTAGGTGTAATAAATAGCTAAATAACAGTAAATTCTGATCGGATGTTGTGACGGCACCGGATTATTTTGGAGCCGACTCGTACTGTGAATTTACAGCCAACCATGGACATGCCATTAATAACTAATAGGACCGGCTTTTATATGGCACGTTTGTAGTCGGTGCATTGTTATCGACCTGTGTGGAATTCAAACACTGCGCCAATTTAATCACCGCTGTGCGGGCGTAATTAGTAATATAGCAATTTGTGACAAATATAGATATAATTAGGTGTACTAACATTAACATTGAGATAGCTATGAAGGTTAATTGGGTCTATCAGTTTAGTTTGGAATTTTTTAAATGCCATAATAGTGTTTGTATGTAGTTTAGTGGAAATCAAAAAAAATATTGTCTATTTTATTTTAATTTTATAAATTCAAAATTCCATTTTTCAGAACAAGCAATTGAAAATCGGTATATTTTATTAAGTTCTCATTAACATGAGACAAAATGAGACAAAATGAGGCAAAAAGTATATAAGAACTGTCCTTTGTGCAGATTGTCGCATGTTTTTAACACATATATTGACATTGATATATTTAAATCTTTTTTTTAAGGACAGTCTCGTTTGGAGTTTTTACAAAATTTAATGTTGTATAAATAGGTACACTTTACGCAGCTCGTCAGTCATCGGATTATCTTGATAATGGCTAGAGCTAAGCCGAAATTATTCGCAAACAGCAATAAACAAGTGATAAGAAGCAAAGAAAAATTGTTTTATTTATTTATTGTTTGAGAAATATTTTAAATATTAATTAATTAATTTGGAAAGTTATGTGTTGTTCACATCAGCTATTTGTAATTAAAAAATCATTTAGCTTTTGTATAAAAGTCAGATAAATGTTAATTTCTTACAAGTACAACTACAATTGATCACCACTAATATTTCACTATTATCAATTACATAGAGTGCTTTCTGTATTCTTTATTCAGCCCTCCAATATCAATTAAGTAGAGAGAATAGTCACATTTTGCCGTTCCCACCGAATTTCCGGTAATTTATGCGTTTACTGTGTGTGGGCCCTTATTGTGCGTAATGTGAAATTCCACAATCCAATAAACACCACTCCTCCCCCTAATAATAATAATATATATGAAGTGCAATTACAGCGGAATCGACAACGGCGCGGCAGCAAGTTTCTCACCGTCGCCCTTGTATAAATCCCGCCGCGCAATCACATATGCACCCCTCTGGAGCGAACGATTATTAACCCATATTCGGCGGGGACACAGTTACGTAATCGCCCCGAAGGCATACCTTGCGTAATGGAGGGTGGCCGTGTGCTAACCCCCCCGATCGCGTGCGTGATTCATGCGAACAGTTTTTTTCTATGTGGGGCATCAGGGCCATATGGCAAATTTAACTATGTTACAAGAAAAGAGTTAAAAATTGACACTAATTAAATAAAATAACATGACGCTATATAACTTTTGAATTTGAATTTTTTTAAATTATTTATCATTAGTTAGCTAAAACAAAAGGTCCCTAGAGTTGATTTTTAATTTTTGAATTACAGCTGATAATAACCCATTATCAGCTGTAATTCAAAAATTAAAAATCAACTCTAGGATTTTTAATTTTTGAATTACAGCTGATAATGGCTTATTATCAGCTGTAATTCAAAAATTAAAAATCAACTCTAGTTACCTTTTGTGTTAGCTAACTAATGATAAATAATTATTTAAAAAAATTCAAGTTCAAAAGTTATATAGCGTCTTATTTTTAGGCGTATATCACGCCCAAAAATGAAACGCCATGAATTACATCGGATAATGGGTTACATTGTCATTTTATTTAATTAGTGTCAATTGTTAACTCTTTTCTTATAACATAGTTATATGTAACAATAAAATTATTATTCAAAAGTCAAAAAACATAAGAAATTACAAATTGTCAATACAAATTTAAAATTGCTGCGAATAGAAATTATGCAAAACATTTATCATGCAATTCAATTGCATATGATGACGTCACTTGTTTTTATTGCGCGATCGTTCCTTTTTTGTTGCAACCGCGCCTAATTATGCGCCGCGCATGTTCATTGTGATTCTTTCGCTATTAGTGGACTGATTATCTTCAAATTTTTACTGGATCGTCCCAGATAGTGCCCGCAGATATTTGCTAAATTTAATCGCAATCTGTAGCGCCGTTTTCTCTGAATGTTGTTCACAGATAGACACACAGACAGACAGACAGATATACATACATACACACAGGCAGACAGACAGATATACATACATACACACAGAGAGACAGACAGATATACATACATACACACATCATCGCAAAAATCAGGTTTAAGATTGTGAAAATATGCGAAACTTTCCTGGAAAAAAAACTGCACTAGAATTAAGGTATAGTTCCCGTGAATAATTTAACAAAAAAATAATAATTTCGTTACGTTTTATGCCTAAAGTAGTCGAACTTTGGGCATAAAACGTAACGAAATGATTATGTTTTTGTTAAATTATTCACAGGAATATAAAAATATAATATACCTTAATTCTAGTGCAGTTTTTTTCCCCCGGAAAGTTATCGCATATTTTCACAATCTTGGTTAGAAAACGCAGTATCAATCAAACCATGTCTGACATGTCCATCCGCTATTTCAAATGACTTGAATACTGGCCACATAATTTCTTATATTGAGATTGCATACATTTATTAATTCATTAAAAATAGCTACTAAAAACTAAAGCTGCTACGAAAAATAATGCCAGCTATTTTTGAAACCAGCACATAATATAATTCCAAAATCAATTCTTACTTTTCCGGTAGCAAGCTAAAATTTAATTTTGTAGCTCAATATATATACTATATATGTGGCAAATAAAGAACTTTATATCTTAAGTAGCTACTCAACCATATTCCAAAAGCATTTATTTACATATACTGATAATAAAACACCCCCCAGTAGCGTAATCTTATCGCACTGCAAGTTGTTACATTAAAAGAGCTGTCATGGGGATATCTTCTCGCACGTTTCGTCAGTTTTTCAGTCAGATGAAAATAATGCGCTCATCGAATTTTACTCGTGTTTTTCAAAGGGGTGGTATGATCACATTGCGCTTTTATGAACGCTTTTTCATGCCCTTTTTACGCCAGTCTGGTAGCAGATGCGCGCTTTTATTTGTTCCCATCGGCTCTCTCTCTCTCCCGCAATATGATATCAAGTAGTGTCGCTTATGTGACAAGAATTTTGTTGAATAATGTTTGGTTGAAGTTAATTTATGAAACGTCAGCAGATTATTTTATTAATATCCGTTTTTAGTAATAGTAATAATTGTAACCATTACAAAAACTATGGGGTGGGCATACAAATCATACAAAAATTTCAAAATGTATTGCATGTCGTTACTTGGATGGTATTCAAAAAATAATAGAAAATATAATGAGACAAATAGTAATTTACATTATTAGTGCAGGAAGGCAAGTTTCCCGAATGAGCGAATGAGTAATAGTAATAGTAATAGTAATAGTAATAGTAATAGTAATAGTAATAGTAATAGTAATAGTAATAGTAATAGTAATAGTAATAGTAATAGTAATAGTAATAGTAATAGTAATAGTAATAGTAACAGTAATAGTAACAGTAATAGTAACAGTAATAGTAACAGTAATAGTAACAGTAATAGTAACAGTAATAGTAACAGTAATAGTAACAGTAATAGTAACAGTAATAGTAACAGTAATAGTAACAGTAATAGTAACAGTAATAGTAACAGTAATAGTAACAGTAATAGTAACAGTAATAGTAACAGTAATAGTAACAGTAATAGTAACAGTAATAGTAACAGTAATAGTAACAGTAATAGTAACAGTAATAGTAACAGTAATAGTAACAGTAATAGTAACAGTAATAGTAACAGTAATAGTAACAGTAATAGTAACAGTAATAGTAACAGTAATAGTAATAGTAACAGTAATAGTAACAGTAATAGTAACAGTAATAGTAACAGTAATAGTAACAGTAATAGTAACAGTAATAGTAACAGTAATAGTAACAGTAATAGTAACAGTAATAGTAACAGTAATAGTAACAGTAATAGTAACAGTAATAGTAACAGTAATAGTAACAGTAATAGTAACAGTAATAGTAACAGTAATAGTAACAGTAATAGTAACAGTAATAGTAATAGTAACAGTAATAGTAACAGTAATAGTAACAGTAATAGTAACAGTAATAGTAACAGTAATAGTAACAGTAATAGTAACAGTAATAGTAACAGTAATAGTAACAGTAATAGTAACAGTAACAGTAATAGTAACAGTAATAGTAATAGTAACAGTAATAATAACAGTAATAGTAACAGTAATAGTAACAGTAATAGTAACAGTAATAGTAACAGTAATAGTAATAGTAACAGTAATAGTAACAGTAATAGTAACAGTAATAGTAACAGTAATAGTAACAGTAATAGTAACAGTAATAGTAACAGTAATAGTAACAGTAATAGTAACAGTAATAGTAACAGTAATAGTAACAGTAACAGTAATAGTAGTAGTAATAGTAATAGATTTTTTAATTGTATGAGACTACTCTGAAAACAAATATGTATAAGAACTCTTCTTTGTACAGACTGTCGCATGTTTTTAACACATAGAAAAACATGCGACAGTCTGTACAAAGGACAGTTCTTATATATATATATATATATATATATATATTTGTTTTCACAGTGGTCTCATACAATTAAAAAATCTATTACTATTACTACTACTATTACTGTTACTATTACTGTTACTAATACTATTACTGTTACTATTACTGTTACTAATACTATTACTGTTACTAATACTATTACTGTTACTAATACTATTACTGTTACTATTACTGTTACTATTACTGTTACTATTACTGTTACTATTACTGTTACTATTACTGTTACTAATACTATTACTGTTACTATTACTGTTACTAATACTATTACTGTTACTATTACTGTTACTAATACTATTACTGTTACTATTACTGTTACTAATACTATTACTATTACTAATACTATTACTGTTACTAATACTATTACTGTTACTATTACTGTTACTATTACTGTTACTATTACTGTTACTATTACTGTTACTATTACTGTTACTATTACTGTTACTATTACTGTTACTATTACTGTTACTATTACTGTTACTATTACTGTTACTATTACTGTTACTATTACTGTTACTATTACTGTTACTATTACTGTTACTATTACTGTTACTATTACTGTTACTATTACTGTTACTATTACTGTTACTATTACTGTTACTATTACTGTTACTATTACTGTTACTATTACTGTTACTATTACTGTTACTATTACTGTTACTATTACTGTTACTATTACTGTTACTATTACTGTTACTATTACTGTTACTATTACTGTTACTATTACTGTTACTATTACTGTTACTATTACTGTTACTATTACTGTTACTATTACTGTTACTATTACTGTTACTATTACTGTTACTATTACTGTTACTATTACTGTTACTATTACTGTTACTATTACTGTTACTATTACTGTTACTATTACTGTTACTATTACTATTACTATTACTATTACTGTTACTATTACTGTTACTATTACTGTTACTATTACTGTTACTATTACTGTTACTATTACTGTTACTATTACTGTTACTATTACTATTACTGTTACTATTACTGTTACTATTACTGTTACTATTACTGTTACTATTACTATTACTGTTACTATTACTGTTACTGTTACTATTACTGTTACTATTACTGTTACTATTACTGTTACTATTACTGTTACTATTACTGTTACTATTACTGTTACTATTACTGTTACTATTACTGTTACTATTACTGTTACTATTACTGTTACTATTACTGTTACTATTACTGTTACTATTACTGTTACTATTACTGTTACTATTACTGTTACTATTACTGTTACTATTACTGTTACTATTACTGTTACTATTACTGTTACTATTACTGTTACTATTACTGTTACTATTACTGTTACTATTACTATTACTATTACTATTACTATTACTATTACTATTACTATTACTATTACTATTACTATTACTATTACTATTACTATTACTATTACTATTACTATTACTATTACTATTACTATTACTATTACTATTACTATTACTATTACTATTACTATTACTATTACTATTACTATTAATTAAGAACATCAAGCCACTTTATTTTTGAAATAAAACTTGAGTTTAATAAACGCGCAATTAAAAGCAGCTGGCTACTTAAAATTACCCACCTGGCCTTTTATCGGCCCGCTTGTTTTATTACACAAACATATATCTAATTACCGTCGATTGAGAGAGCAAATGATTGTCTAAACCGTGTAAAAAGTGTTTGGCCCCCGTCCGGTTGAAAATAGAATCAGATTCGGGTTAATATAAACCGGAAAACGGTCGCGCATCGTGCGCGCTTTCCCAGAGCGTCAGCAGAAAACGAAAAGTGATGCTAATATTAAGTGTCGGGCAGAGTTCATTAGCCAAATCACCACTATGAATGAACACGTTGAAATTATAAGAGACTAGTCAGAATCTTATATTAAAATAGAGAATATTAGTCATTAAAAAAATAGAAAAAAACAAAATTTACACTACATAAATAGTTTCTAAGATTTTTAAATTCAAAATTAAATATACATTTGTAAAATTATCAGTTACTGTTTGTAACTGTCACTCTCAATAACTGTCACTGTCTATCACTGCCAATAACGGTCAATATCAGTAATTTTCGCCATCAGTAACTATCACTATCAGTAACAGTCAATATCAGTGACTGTTACTGTCAATAACTGTCACCATCAGTAACTTTCAATAACTGTCATAGTCAATAACTGTCATAATCAATAACTGTCACTGTCTGTAACTATCAGTGTTATAATCAGTAACTGACACTGTCAATAACTGTCACCATTAGTAACTGCCACTGTTAGTAACTGTCACTATCAGTAAGTGTAAATATCAGTGACTATCAATATCAGTTACTGTCAGTAACTGTCACTATTAGTAATTGTTACTATAAATAACTGTCATTGTTACTATTAGTAACTATCGCAATCAGTAACTGTTAATATCAGTAACTGTCAGTCTCAATAACTGTCACTATTACTGTCTATCAATAACTGTCACAATTAGTAACTGCCACTGTCAATAATTGTCACTATCAGTAACTGTCACTATCAATAATTGTCACTGTTACTATCAGTAATTGTTAATATCAGTAACTGTCACTCTCAATAACTGTCACTGTTATTGTCCATCAATAACTGTCAATATCAGTAACTGCCACTCTCAATAACTGTCACTGTTACTGTCCATCAATAACTGTCACTATCAGTAACTGTCACTCTCAATAACTGTCACTGTCAATATCTTTCACAATCAGTAACTGCCACTGTCAATAATTGTCATTATCAGTAACTGTCACTATCAATAATTGTCACTGTTACTATCAGCAACTATTGATGGTACCGAATTGAGAAAGGTTCTGCCAATCTTTGGTAGAACTGAAAGCTCGACAGTAGTTATGTTTTGGCATAATTTTTGTGTTCATTCTATTAGTTCAGCGCTATGAAATATGTACGCATTATAACGCATGGTAATAGCGATCGGTCAAAAATCGTACCTCAGGGCTATTTAGCCCTGTGATTAGGATTGCCTTGAGGTTGCCCTTGTTGATGCATTTTATATCCCAAACATTTGTTCGTTGAATCAAACTGCTCCTTGCAGCGCCGGCTGTGTACACGCTTTGTACACTTTGTATACGCCCAAAGCCCGAGTTTGTTTATATAAAATTTTCACGTAACATTTCACCGCCCGCCGCTCTTCTGCCCTCTGTTTACGCAGACACCGTTCTGGTTTTCCTTCCGAAACGCGGATAAATTTAGGTCCACCGCCAGGCCAATTTCCCGCGCGTTTGTTCTCATGATTACTACGGCGCGTTTCACAACAACAGCAGGGCCGTAAATTGCGCGCGATCCTTATCTGTCGCCTGACTAATGACATGTTGGCACGATCGAAACGAGCGCAAAAATGATCGAAAAAGTAGCATAAGGCGGCGGCGAACGGAGGCGAGTTGTAGTTTATATCGAAAGATTAAATTAGTTTCCAGTTGAATTTTAAACTGAGCTACTTATTTTCATAATAGTTTCGTTATAATACTGCACAATTACTATTACAATACTAAATTTGAAATTCCCATTAAAAACAAAAAGTTAATTGATTATTAACTTATATAATGTTCGTACAAATGGACCATTACAAAAACAATATTTTTATTTCCAATACGCTCAGTTATAGTTATCAGATTTTACTCAAATGAAGCAAAGAACAACCAAAAACGAGACACCTAAGAACCCTCAACACTAGAAACCACAACCATCCAGATAATTTTAATCCAAATAGACACACGCATACACAAACATGGATAAAAATAAATAAATAAACTCCTTAAGATACGGGGCGACTAGCAATGATAAACCATGCTAAACGAAAGCGCCTAATGTCGTTTGTATTAGTCAGAGTTGTCTCAGAAATGTCACATTTGAATCGCGGATTATACATTGACTCGAAATTATGAAATTAATCTGCTTTTATAAACTCTAGCCTTAATGTAGTTACAACTACCTTTTTATAGAACCAACCAATAATGAGTAATAATAAACAAATAAAAACAATATACAGGGTTCAGGTTACCAGCCATTTGTGCTACTTATCTCGGGGTACAGTTAACTCGCCTAATACGTAATTCAAATATCACTTTTGACAATTTTGAGTAATAAATCGACATTATTCAATGTTTCGCGTTTTTTTTTATATGGTAAATCAATAAAAACAAAGAAACGCGAAACATTGAATAATGTCGATTTATTTCAAAATTTATCAAAATTGTCAAAAGTGATATTTGAATATAAAAACAATGAAACGCGAAATATTGAAATTTAAGCTCAAAATATGCATGTTACCTGTAATCACTGTAATCACGGATTATAGTTAACTCGCTTTTATACAACCCAGCTTTAAGTTGCGATTATTTTTGTTTGTGACAGTGCGAAAACCCAAACGCGTCAGCACTTAAATCCAGTGTCCTATTCAGAGCGCCACAAAGAAATGATGACACGATTAGAAATTATTAATAACAGCAGAACAAGTCAGACTATAATAATTACGGTTATGTAATTAAAGGCAATGAAGCTGAATTACTAAGATCAAACGATATTTTGTACGGTAATTTTAAATTTGTTTTCTTCCTGCTAATGGCATGTTTTTGTTTATTTTTTCTGTAATATTTGTTACTTAAAAACTATTATAGCAAAAATGCACTTGCGCTTACCTAAAGTTGATCAAGATGACTGTTCAAACTACCAACTATTTTTAACATTTTCTATAATAAAATATAATATTGGTGGTGGTACATATAAGCATCATTCGTCTTTTGTTGTATTTGTATATACCATAAGTCCCAGTTTCTTTGAAAACTAAAACCATGTTTTTTTTATTTATTTTTTTCACTTTTATACATAAGTACATGTTTGTATGTATGTATGTATGTATATATGTATTGTACATGTAATAGTGTAAAAGTGTAAAAAGTGTAAATAAATAAAACGAATTTTCTTTGAAGAAAAAAAAAAGAAGATACATATATAAAGCAAATTTAACCAAATTTAAAGGGTTTAATCCTGACTTGACAATGAGTGGTACATATGTGTGCCAGGAGTCGCGAAAGGATTAAACCCACCTCTTTAGTCATGATGAAGTAAAATAAAATATAATATAAATATTGTTTGTGATCCAAGTGTGTTAAAATACTTTT
Source organism: Lordithon lunulatus (assembly GCA_963942505.1). Lineage (NCBI taxonomy): Eukaryota > Metazoa > Arthropoda > Insecta > Coleoptera > Staphylinidae > Lordithon > Lordithon lunulatus. The sequence continues at coordinate 599,918 of OZ012668.1, forward strand.
ACACACGACAAAACAAAAACAAATGTAACATCACCCATAATATTTTATAGGTGGCTTTGGAAAACAAATGTATTGTTACATTTGTTTTGGTTTTATCGTGTGTAAAAGTATTTTGACACACTTGGATCACAAACAATATTCATATTATATTTTATTTTACTTCATCATGATTAAAGAGGTCGGTTTAATCCTTTCGCGACTCCTGGCACACATATGTACCACTAATTGTCAAGTCAGAAGTAAACCCTTTCAATTTGGTTAAATTTGCTTTATATGTGTACCATTTAGTTTTCAAAACAACTGAGACTTATGGTGTGTACAAATACCATAACAAAAGACGAATGGTGCTTATATGTACCACCACCAATATTATATTTTATTATAGAAAATATATATAAATATATATATTAAAAATAGTTTGAATAGCCATCTTGATCAACTTTAAGGTCGTTTTAAACAAGACAATTTCTTGACTCAAAAGTTAGTCAAGGTGCGAGACAATCTAAATTGTCTCGTATCAAACAGCAAATTATTTGAAATATTGAATTGGATGGTAGATCGAATGGAAAAATATAACGCGTTCTATTTGTCAAGAACAAATTGTATGGGAGGAGGAAATATGAATTGATTTCTTGAACAACTTTTGAGCTTGTCTAAAACTACCTTTAGGTAAGCGCGAGTGCATTTTTGCTATAATAGCTATTTTTTTTAAGTAACAAATATTACAAAAAAAATAAAATAAACAAAAAAACATGCTATTGGCAGGAAGAAAACAAATTTATATATAATGTTTTATAGGTGGCTTTGGAAAACAATTGTGATGTAAATTCTATAAAACAAATGCACATTCAAGTTGTGTAAATAATAATTAATTACACTTACGTCTCCAAATATTGAAAAATTCGGTACACCGGTTTCCGATACATGAGAAATCCTTCCACCTTTTCAACCATCATCATAAAACAGCATTCACGTGTAGAACAAAAAGACACACACACACACAGAGTTTGGCACCCCGACGCCGGTAGGTGGACTTACCACCGGCCTACCTCGGAGGCGGCGTTTAAAACACAACACAAAGCGCGTCCGACTATTTTTAAAACGATCGTGGGGGACATCTTCGCGCGATCGAGGAACGTCGCGGTATGACGCGAGAACGCACTGTTTCGAGAGTCGCGACGCCGGCAGCCAAGCGCCAGAGCGCGTACGCTTGCGCGCCGCGCCACCCTTGCGACACAAACCCCTGATCGTTATGCAGAGACCCACCCCAGACCATATGGACAATCGTTCTTTTAGCAACAAATTATTAGAGAAGTGAAACAAAACAGCTAATATGTACATTAAAAAAATAAAAAGGAATAAAATAATAAAACAACCAACCCGAAGGTCAATAGCCAGTTACACATTCGTTGCCTAAACAGTAACATGGCACATCTAAGTGCATTTTGTTTATCACTGGGCTGGTACAGTAAATCTCGATTAACAATTGAAAAAACAATAGTAACACTAGTTTTCATTATTAATAAAAAATGCGAACGAAGGTGGGGTGGGTGGGGGCCCCTATGACTTGAACTACGCTCTTCATTGTTCTATCCATGGATATAACAATGATCTTCGCCCATATAAACTATGAAACGTTTTTATTTTGTCTAGATAAGGCTTTATAATTTATTCTACGAAGAGATTGAATGAAGGTGAAGCTCTTCATTGTTTTATTCATGGATAAAACTGAAGAGAGGAGTTCAAGTCATAGGGGGTAGCCCGTCCACCCCACATTCGTTCGCATAGTTTTCATTTATGGATAAATCTCGATTAACAATTGAAAAAACAATGGAACACAAGTTTTCATAAATAATAAAACTATGCGAACGAAGGTGGGGCGGGTGGGCGGCCCCTATGATTTGAACTACGCTCTTCATTGTTTATCCATGGATATAACAATGTTCTTCACATACAAGCCCTATGAATGAAAGTATGCTCTGCATTATTTTATATTGTAGCTTATAATAAATCCCCATTGTTGCATTTGTATGATAAAACAAAAAAGTGGATAGTTCGTATGACAGTTATATTCATTTGTTTTATAATACAAAACAATGTGGAGCATACTTTGATTCAAAGGGTTTTCATATGAAAAGCATTGTTATATCCGTGGATAAAACAATGAAGAGCGTAGTTCAAGTCATAGGGGCCACCCGCCCGCCCCACCTTCGTTCGCATAGTTTTATTATTTATGAAAACTTGTGTTCCATTGTTTTTTCAATTGTTAATCGAGATTTATCCATAAATGAAAACTATGCGAACGAAGGTGGGGTGGGCGGAAGGTCCCTATGACTTGAACTACGCTCTTCATTGTTTTATCCATGGATATAACGATGTTCTTTTCCTACATAATCTAGGAATCAAAGTATGCTCCACATTGTTTTATATTATAAAACAAATGAGCATAACTGTCATACGAACTATCTATTTTATTGTTTTATCACACAAATGCAACAATGCGGATTTATTATAACCTATAATATAAAATAATGCAGAGCATACTTCGATTCATAGGGTTTGTATGTGGAAAACTTTTATCCGTGGATAAAAACAATGAGGAGCGTAGTTCAAGTCATAGGGGACGCCCGCCCACCCCACCTTCGTTCGCATACTTTTCATTTATGGATACATCTCGATTAACAATTGAAAAACAATAGTAACATTAGTTTTCATAAATAACAAAACAATGCGAACAAAGGTGGGGCGGGTGGGAGGCCCCTATGACTTGAACTACGCTTTTCATTGTTTTATCCATAGATAAAACAATGAAGAGCGTCACCTTCATTCAATCTCTTCGTAGAATAAATTATAAAGCCTTATCTATATAGAGACAAAATAAAAACGTTTTATGTGGGGGAAGATCATTGTTATATCCATGGATAGAACAATGAAGAGTGTAGTTCAAGTCATAGGGGGCCCCCTCCCACCCCACCTTCGTTCGCATAGTTTAATTATTTATGAAAACTAGTGTTACTATTGTTTTTTCAATTGTTAATGAAGTTTATCCATAAATGAAAAATATGCGAACTAAGGTGGGGTGGGCGGTTGGTCCCTGTGACTTGAACTACGCTCTTCATTGTTTTATCCACGAATATAACAATGTTTTTTTCACATGCAAAACCTATGAATCGAAGTATGCTTCACATAGTTTTATATATAAAACAAATGAGCATAACTGTCATACGAATTATCTATTTTATTGTTGTTTCACACAAATGCAACAATGAGGATTTATTATAACCTACAATATAAAATAATGCAGAGCATACTTTGATTAATAGGGTTTGCATGTAAAAAGCATTGTTATATCCGTGGATAAAACAATGAAGAGCGTAGTTCAAGTCATAGGGGCCGCCCACCCGCCCACCTTCGTTCGAATAGTTTCATTATTTACGAAAACTAGTGTTACCATTGTTTTTTCAATTGTTAATCGAGATTTATCGAGAAATGAAAACTATGCGAGCGAAGGTGGGGTGGGCGGGTGGCCCCTATGACTTGAACTACCCTCTTCATTGTTATATCCATGGATATAACAAGGTTTTTTACATGCAAACCCTATGAATCGAAGTATGCTCTGTATTATTTTATATTATAGGTTATAATAAATCCGCATTGTTGCATTTGTTTAATAAATCAATAAAATAGATAATTCGTATGACAGTTATACTCATTTGTTTTATAATATAAAACAATGTGGAGCATACTTCGATTTGTTTGGGTTTGCAAGTGGAAAACATTGTTATATCTGTGTATAAAACAATGAAGTGCGTAGTTCAAGTCGTAGGGAACACCCGCCCACCTCATCTTCGTTCGTATAGTTTTCATTTATGAATAAATCTCGATATATGCGAACGAAGGTGGGGTGGGTGGGGGTCCCCTATGACTTGAACTACACTCTTCATTGTTTTACGCATGGATATAACGATGTTCTTTTCCTACATAATCTAGGAATCAAAGTATGCTCCACATTGTTTTATATTATAAAACAAATGAGCATAATTGTCATACAAACTATCTATTCTATTGTTTTATCACACATATGGAACAATGCGGATTTATTATAACTTACAATACAAAATAATGCAGAGCATACTTTGATTCCTAGATTATGTAGAAAAAGAACATTATTATATCCATGGATAAACAATGAAAAACGTAGTTAAGGCATAGGGGCCACCCGACCGCCCCACCTTCGTTTGCATAGTTTTCATTTATGGATAAATCTCGTTTAACAATTGAAAAAACAATGGTAACACAATTTTTCATAAATAATAAAACTATGCGAACGAAGGTGGGGCGGGTGGGCGGCCCCTATGACTTGAACTACGCTCTTCATTGTTTATCCATGGATATAACAATGTTCTTCACATACAAGTCCTATGAATCGAAAGTATGCAGTGCATTATTTTCTATTATAGATTATAATAAATTCGCATTGCTACATTTGTGTGATAAAACAATAAAATAGATAGTTCGTATGATAGTTATGCTCATTTGTTTTATAATATAAAACAATGTAGAGTATACTTCGATTCATAGGGTTTGCATGTGAATAACCTTGTTATACCCATGGATAAAACAATGAAGAGAGTAGTTCAAGTCATAGGGGCCCTCCACCCACCCCACCTTCGTTCGCACAGTTTTCATTTATGAATACATCTCGATTAACAATTGAAAAAACAATGGTTACACTAGTTTTCATAAGTAATAAAACAATAGAATAAATAGAAATAGAATAAAACGAAGGTGGGGCGGGTGGCCCCTCTATGACTTGCACTACGCTCTTCATTGTTTTATCTACGGATATAACAATGTTTTTCACATGCTAACCCTATGAATCGAAGTATACTTTACATTGTTTTATATTATAAAACAAATGAGCATAACTGTCATACTATTTATGTCATTGTTTTAAAGCATACTACAATTCATAGGGTTTGCATGTGAAAAACATTGTTATATTCATAGATAAAACAATGAAGAGCGTAGTTCAAGTCATAGGGGACACCCTCCCACCCCACCTTCGTTCGCACTGTTTTATTATTTATGAAAAGTAGTGTTACCATTGTTTTTTCAATTGTTAATCGAGATGTATTCATAAATGAAAACTATGCGAACGAAGGTGGGGTGGGTGGGGGTCCCCTATGACTTGAACTACGCGCATCATTGTTTTATCCATGGATATAACAATGTTCTTTTTCTACATAATCTAGGAATCAAAGTATGCTCCACATTGTTTTATATTATAAAACAAATGAGCATAACTGTCATACGAACTATATATTTTATTGTTTTATCACACAAATGCAACAATGCGGATTTATTATAACCTATAATATAAAATAATGCAGAGCATACTTCGATTCATAAGGTTTTCATGTAAAAAACCTTGTTATATCCATGGATATAACAATGAAGAGCGTAGTTCAAGCCATAGGGGCCGCCTGCCCACCCCACCTAGAACTACTCTCTTCATTGTGTTATCCATGGATATAACAATGTTCTTTTTCTACATAATCTAGGAATCAAAGTATGCTCCACATTGTTTTATATTATAAAACAAATGAGCATAACTGTCATACGAACTATATATTTTATTGTTTTATCACACAAATGCAACAATGCGGATTTATTATAACCTATAATATAAAATAATGCAGAGCATACTTCGATTCATAAGGTTTTCATGTAAAAAACCTTGTTATATCCATGGATATAACAATGAAGAGCGTAGTTCAAGCCATAGGGGCCGCCTGCCCACCCCACCTAGAACTACTCTCTTCATTGTGTTATCCATGGATATAACAATGTTCTTTTCCTACATAACCTAGGAATCAAAATATGCTCTACATTGTTTTAGTTTATAAAACAAATCAGGATAATTGTAATCATACGAACTATCTATTTCGTTGTTTTATCACACAAAGGTAACCATGCTGGTTTATAATCTTCAAAATAAATTATGCTGAGACCTACTCTAATCTCCCAATGTAATAATTCCGAACCTAAGTAGTGAAAAAAAGTTGGCATAGTAGAATAGTTTAGTAACTGTACTTTTCGAATACATCACTGATGAAAAAAGTATTGTTTTAGTTTTACGAAAGTAAAAGTCACTTCTCATTATTTTTAAAAATAATCGGAGGCGTGTAATAGTAATTTATATTATTAGTGCAGGAATAATGTATCTTATTTTTGTACGAATAAATACTTAATATTTATTTAAAGTTATTTGAAATTGTTGTGACAAATAGGTTGTCACACTACCAATTACATATAATTTAAAGTCTACATTTTCTTCAAAATTGTATTTATTCAATACCATATCGTAAATTTTTAATGCTATTTGAAGTATAAAAGATGTACGCTGTGCTTGCATGCATTCTCATATTTATAAATACACATTTGCATTGGTACCGAAATTTTAGTTGGCAACAGTGGCTATTTCCCGCACTAGTACAGGAAGTAGCATTTCCCACACCCAAATCATTGCGGGAATTGACTTGTTTTAGGACAAAAACGGATTTTTTCATTGACTGTTCATCCAAGAAATCTACCGTCTGTTTTAAATTACATGAATTCCGTATTATTAATTTGTTTGCGAGTTATTGTACCTAAAAAGCCTCTCGACCACGGCTAAAATCTAACTTGCGTTTTATTTTGCATGCAATCCTTCTCACCCTGAAATGTCTATTAACATATTATGTGTAATGCCCACACCAGATATTTAATCTAGTAGTCCTAAACCAGAGATAATTAATTTTTGTAAACTTTTTAGTTTTAATCCCGTTAATATAAACCTACCGGAATTACAAGACAGGTGTCCGGGCCTGTAAAACACATACTCTCTTGTGTTGGTTTGCCTCGCAGTAATAAGACCCCCGGGTGCAAGTGTTGCGGTGCGCGCAGATGCGCGTACAAAAATGTCAACGAACTTATTATCTAATTATGGCCTAGTAAACATACTTTCTCAGTGCCCGCCGCCCCCCATTGTGTCCGGACTATATGGTGCATCGCGAATTCCGCACAGCAGCACAACACCCCCGCGTTACTCAACGGGGCGTTATTAAATTAATTACGCCGCGTTAATAGAGCCGTCGGTTGATTACGTAATTATTTGCAGGTGCTTTCCTTCCTGCGGGTACAATAGAATATAATGCAGTTAAAATTCTAATTATTTAATAGGTCTTTGAAGATTTAATTGCGTTTTATGTGTTCGGGCTTTGAACAATTTCTACTAAAATATTTTTAAAATTGTTTAAAGAGGAATTATTTATTATTACACATATATACATACATACGACTTACACTACATTATGTCTCGCAAATGAATACGAATTAAGAAGGGATAATGCTGAAATAAAATAATAAAAGTTCAAAATGCCAAAATGTCAACACGTGAAAATTACAAAATGTCAAAACTTGAAATGTAAAAATGTCAAAATGTTAAAATGACAATATGTTCAAATGTTAAAACATCAAAACGTGAAAATGTCAATATGTCAAAACTTGAAACGTTAAAACGTCAAAACTTGAAATGTAAAAATGTCAAAATGTGAAATGTGAAATGTAAAAATGTCAAAACGTTAAATTTAAAAATGTCAAAACGTTAAAATTTCAAAATATCTCAATATCAAAATATCTAAATATCAAAATATCTAAATATCTAAATATCTAAATATCTAAATATCAAAATATCAAAATATCTAAATATCTAAATATCTAAATATCTAAATATCTAAATATCTAAATATCAAAATATCAAAATATCTAAATATCTAAATATCTAAATATCAAAATATCTAAATTTCAAAATATCAAAATATCAAAATATCAAAATATCAAAATATCAAAATATCTAAATTTCAAAATATCAAAATATCAAAATATCAAAATATCTAAATATCAAAATATCAAAATATCAAAATATCAAAATATCAAAATATCAAAATATCAAAATATCAAAATATCAAAATATCAAAATATCAAAATATCAAAATATCAAAATATCAAAATATCAAAATATCAAAATATCAAAATATCAAAATATCAAAATATCAAAATATCAAAATATCAAAATATCAAAATATCAAAATATCTAAATATCAAAATATCTAAATATCTAAATATCTAAATATCTAAATATCTAAATATCTAAATATCTAAATATCTAAATATCTAAATATCTAAATATCTAAATATCTAAATATCTAAATATCTAAATATCTAAATATCTAAATATCAAAATATCAAAATATCAAAATATCTAAATATCTAAATATCTAAATATCTAAATATCAAAATATCTAAATATCTAAATATCTAAATATCTAAATATCTAAATATCTAAATATCTAAATATCTAAATATCTAAATATCTAAATATCTAAATATCTAAATATCTAAATATCTAAATATCAAAATATCAAAATATCAACATATCAAAATATCAAAATATCAAAATATCAAAATATCAAAATATCAAAATATCAACATATCAAAATATCAAAATATCAAAATATCAAAATATCAAAATATCAAAATATCAAAATATCTAAATATCTAAATATCAAAATATCTAAATATCTAAATATCTAAATATCTAAATATCTAAATATCTAAATATCTAAATATCTAAATATCTAAATATCTAAATATCTAAATATCTAAATATCTAAATATCTAAATATCTAAATATCTAAATATCTCTATCTCTATATCTAAACATCAAAACATGAAAATGTCAATATGTGAAAAACTGTGATGAGGAGGAGCTTCCTATTAATATTAAGAGCTCATCTTTGAAGAGAATGTTCTAGAGGTGCCTAGCATCAATATTTTCAGTATCGGAAATGAAAAAAAAAATAGTCGTTTTTTTTGACCCACTGCAGATGAATATTTAAACAAATTAATTTGTATCCAGAATATTCAATAATTATTTCGATTATTATAAATCCAGTCGAGTTTATTCAACTTGGTGTCTCTTCGCAGCATTATTGAAACAAACCTCGATAAATCCGCGCGAAAATAAACAAGCCGCGTCACGTCTCGCGCTGCCGTCGTGTGCGCGTTTATAATGTACGCGACATCTCGAATTAACATACCGTGCATATTTTTTCCATTTATTACGATATTTCTCCCCTTTAATCATGCATTCGACGGCCGTGCGGGCGAGTGCATGCCCTCACAACCGTACGAAGGAAACCGTCGAGCTGGCCAGCAACCAGAACCGCGGTATAAATTCATAAATACACCTGCACGGAAATATTTACCGATTCATTTCCGATGCGACGAATTAAAACAAATTACACGTGAACAGTTTACTGTTTACATTCGAACAATTATAAATATTTTATCGCCTAATGTGATTGTTGATCAATTCGTGACTTAAATGATTTAAATCATTTCAATGTAAATAATTGAAATGATTTACTGTATTATAAACAGATGATGGTTTATGCAAACTGCACGTGACATTTTATAAACGGTCGTAAATTAATTTACGTTCTGAATTAATTATTTTATTAATAACAAATTTATTTATGCCCGTATTTACAGTTAAAACATAACGCTCATAATATGTATCTGCTTTATATAGGCCCTATTCGTTTGGCTGCTACTAATGACTAGTAGTGACATATGGTGACGCCACATTCATACTAATAGTATAGCGTGACGTCAGTATTTGTCACTACTCGTCACTAGTAGTAACCAAACGGACAGGACCATAATCAAACCTAAATGGTGTGTGATAAATAACCTAATATTTCTCACCCTGTGGAGAAACATTATTTATATTATATTTAAATAACCATGACGGAAGACACCTCTTTAATGATGGCGGCATATCACCTACCTCACGTCCCGCTCGTCACGTCACAAAACAAAACATAGTCATATTTCTATACACTATTTTAACTACATATTTTTATAATCTATAATTTCGCCCTTTATTTACAACATGTTTAAGGCCCTGGTTTACGCCATAAGCGGTCGCTTTTGACGTCATTTACATCACAAAAAACGTTTTAAGTATATGTAATTGAATAACTCTCAATATTTCATTATTGTAATCAAAATCATCTCTACAGGAAGTAAAACAATTGAACAACAATGGCGACTACATGATAATATCGAGAATTTAGTTGGGTTATCAGATTATGAATTCAAAGTCGTGTAATTTTATTAGTTTAGCTATAATAGCAAAAAAAAGTATAAAAATGGTGATTGCCTGCCCCATAGTCTATCAAAAGCATACTTAAAGCCTTGGTTTCCTAGGAAGCGGTGTCGACAAAAGCGGCCATATTTAACGTCATTTTGTCGTCACACATTTCTTTTACGTATATTTAAATAAATCTGGTAATCCAGAGAGCTGTATACTTCAAAGTATTGGGAAAATGTCATGAATTACACCGGAATCTGGTGAGTTATTCAATTACATGTACTTAAAACGTATCCTGTAATCTGTAAATGACGTCAAAAACGGCCGTTTTTATCAACACCGCTTGCGAGGAAACCCCCGTATTCACCGACGTTCCATAAATGTATCAATAGCCATTGAACCCATAAGTATTCATTGTTATAGCAACAATAGATACATTATCTAGGGAATGTAGTTATTTTAGATTCTCTCTATTGGAAACACTGAATAATTAAACAAAATGTGTCATCAAAGCACCAATCGCAAGCGCTATTCAAGGTTTTGACATTTGTTTTGACATATTCTGTCACAATGACGTTATCAATTTATCCATTCAATAGCTTATGGGACCTGTAAAGTTTATGGGATGATGGTGAATACGGGCATAAATCTATCAATAGCTATTAAACCTATAAGTATTCGTTGTTATAGCAACAATAAATACATTGTAGTTACTTTAGATTCTCTCTATTGGTAACACTGAATAATTAAACAAAAGGTGTTATCAAAGCTCCAATCGCAAGCGCTACTCAAGGTGTTTGACATTTGTTTTGGCATATTCTGTCACAATGACATTGACAATGTATCCATTCAATAGTTTATAGAACCTATAAAGTTTATGGGATATTGGTGAATATGGGCATAAGGGATATAAAACAATTGCATGGCATTACGTGAGATATTACTGGTTATTGGAAAGCATATTCATTTATATCCACGTAAAACTAGTTTTGTGAGGTAAAAATGACGTCAAACGCAGCTGCTTTTAAGCGAGCACTTCCTAAGAAACCAGGGCTTGCAACTACAAAACAAATTGTTTAGAATTATTCCCAGAATTCCATACGAGTTTGATATAAAATTAATCTGTTTGTAGACTAATAACTGTCTAAAATATGTTATTTAAATAACTATACTAAATAGATAGTACCCTAGTACTAGCGAATAATAATATAAATTATCGATTCACCAAAACGTGTTTCTATCAAGGCCAGATAATAAAAAAAACAGTTACTAATTAACAGCTTAATCATTCTGTACAGATTACGAAAAAACATGTACAATTACAATTCGATGATCAAACAACCGAACCACTTATCTCGCTTCAATTCAAAACAATTGACTTATAGATACATCGCCGAACCAGCTGATTGTAAATGAGGGCAATCTTCAATTAAAACCGGTAACTTACACCGATCAACACCTCCGGGCGGCTGCTTTGGGGCTGCATAAATTGGCCATGGGGTGTGAAAACAAAACACAACACTCACACACACACATACACACGCACTCACGAGAGGATCCGCGGAGCCTGCTGTCAAACGGCGGCCATTTTATTCTGGACCGCTGGTTTCCCGTGCACTTGGTCGCGCAGTTTCTCCTTTCCACCAATTTCGCGCCTGTATATAGGCGTCACACTCTCACCGTTTGTGTTTGGCTGTACAATACTACAGCGAGACGGCACCCCTGCCCCGCATGTAAAAAAAGCGATGATGATTAAATAATTACATATCCTCATTAAAACTTGTTTGGTCACGTCTGATTAATTGTGCTTATTAAAATATTGGTGGGGCGTAGAAGTTGAAACTAAATGCGTTTAATAAATTATATATATATATATATATATATATATATATATATATATATATATATATATGTTATTAACTTTCAATTTCATAGCCATATCTACTTTTATTTATATGTGGCAACGTCGCATTATGTGTCAAAGTTGTCAAAAGTTGTTTGAATCACGGATTGACAATTAACTCGAGTGTTATTTGCATTAACCGAGCCTTAATCATAGTAACCCAAAATGTTATTAGATTGGCTGTAATACCAACAGAAAATGCTAAAAAGGTAATTGTACTTTGTCAAAATCATCCTTGCAGGGTGTAAAACAATTGAAAGAAATGGCGACTACAAGCTATAGAAGCGAAAAACAGTGTTGTCAGATTTTCAAGATGAAAATCATGTTATTAGTATTAGTTATTGAATGGATAAATTAATAACGTCATTGTGACAGAATATGCCAAAACAAGTGTCAAACACCTTGAATAGCGCTTGTGATTGATGCAATGATGACACCTTTTGTTTAATTATTCAGTGTTTCCAATAGAGAGAATCTAAAGTAACTACATTCCCTAGATAATGTATTTATTGTTACTATAACAACGAATACTTGTGGGTTCAATCTATTGATAGATTTATTGAACGTCGGTAACTGAGCTATGCAATTTTTAGATAAAAATCATGTATTTATTTTTATTTATCTGTACTAGCTACAAAAAGTAGCAAATTGTTAAATTGTCCATACCATACTACCTTAAAATCATCCCTACAGAAAGTAAAACAATTGAATATAAATGGCGACTACGTGATTTTATGGAGACGTTAGCAAATCTATTAAAAAATCAAGTAATTTTATTAGTTTAGCTGTAATAGTAACAGATAGTATGAATATAGTAATTGTCCGAACCATACTTCCTCAAAAACATCGCTAAAAGGTGTAAAACAATTAAACAAAAATGATGACTACATTTTTTTATAGCGAAATTAGCACGGCTACCAAATTATGAAATCAAAAATCATTTAATTTTTTTAACTTGACTCTAATAGCAACAGAAATTAGCAATTTGTTAATTGTCTGGACCATACTTTCTCAAAAACATCCCTACAGGAAGTGAAATAAATGAATAACAATGGCGACTAGATGATTTTATAGAGAAATTAGCTGGGTTATCAGATTATGAATTCAAAAATTGTGTAATTTTATAAGTTTAGCTGTAATAGCAACAAAAAGTACGAACATTGGTAATTTGACTACTGGCGATTCAAGCCCGCTGATACTCCATCTGGTGGCAGGAAATGAACTACATTTAGTTGGGAATTTGTTTGCACAACATTTGTTTTTTCATGTTATACATGACTATAGAGGCAAGGTTATACTATTTATACCTTAAAAATATATTAACAATCGCGCATTATTGTAGAAGTGACTGAAATCATATGATTTATTAATGCATTCAGCTGATCAAACAATAACAAAAATCACCTGTTTAACCTATTATTTTGAAGAAAACCGTTAACGTTTGAATCGCGAATACTTGATAATATTTGACGATATTTCACCACATTTAACCATATTCGAGAATATTTGTCTTTGTTTAATTTGAATTTTTGTGTGTAATAAACTATTAGACAACCAAAGTTGCACCAACTACTGTTTTTTGCGCGCGAATCCGATTGGCGGGAAAGAGACTGATGATGGGAATCGGTTTTATTAAAAATAATTCTCTGTTAATTAGCGATAAAGGCAACTTTGTTCTCACCTACAGGCTGTGTACTACAGCCGATTTCAAATTGCTGCTAATTCACAACGCGTTTGTATTGTAATTTAAATTCGCTGCCCAATATATAAGACCGATTTGGCACAATTACAATGATATTTACATTGTAATTGTGCCAAATCGGTCTTGTATATTGGGCAGCGAATTTAAATTACAATACAAACGTGTTGTGAATTAGCAGCAATTTGAAATCGGCTGTAGTACACAGCCTGTAGTGGAGAACAAAGTTGCCTATATTGACAGTATAAATTACATGTCAACATTGTGCTTATGCAACATCTATGTCCTCTTGTAAACACTCCTTGAGACAGAACAACCCAGTATAAAGAATAAAAATTGTTTATTAATCAATTTAACACAGTACAAATCAAACAAATTATGTGACAAAATACAATTCTTACAATTAAATTAGTTACAAAAGAATGTTTTGAAAGTTAACCAATGAAATTCATTACAACTAAATGCAAGACAACATGTGCAAACATAAAGTCAGCAAATCCTCTCTCAGGGCTGATTCCATAGAACTGGTTTTTATTCTCAGGGTTGACTTGAAGACGTAGACATACTGAAATCAAATTGGTGTTAGTTTCACATACATTATAAAGCATGAATTATATTGTACTAGATTTGTCAAGCAGAACACATTTCTTGTCTCTAATTATTCATTTGCTATTATATTCAGGTAATAATGATAATAATGTTTTGAATAAAAAACATACACAGTACATGATCATTGAACAAGCTGAACATAGCAAATGACTAATTGTTCATTTGCTATTTCAGGTTGTTCAATGACCAATCATGTACTGTGTATGTCTTTTATTTATTTTATGAACACCTTGAATAGTGCTTGTGATTGAGCTTTGATGACACCTTTTGTTATTCAGTGTTTCCAATAGAGAGAATTTAAAGTAACTACATTTCCTAGATAATTTATTTATTGTTGCTATAACAATGAATACTTATGGGTTTAATAGCTATTTATACATTTATGGAACATTGGTGAATATTGGGATAAATAAAGCATTATAAACAAGAATATAACATATATTATAGATTTAAATTTCAACTTACCGGCTAATACAAAGCAGCTAACAGTTGAAATGAACCCACTGAAGAATGAATTGAATGGGAATGTACCCACGAGCAAGCAGTACACAAATTGTACGATACCGGTTAGCAGGATGTAAAATAGATACGAGTCGATAATCTTCAGCTTTTTCGGTGTTTTCGTGCTGTACTCATTGTAGAATTTCTTTACCACTGCGTTTAAATTCGCCATGGTTTTAGTTTGCCGACACGATGAAAACAAACGTCACGTTGACAATCAATGGCCACGCAATGGCTTGAAGTTGGTCACAGGATAATAGAATAAAATATTGATCAAGGACTTGATAATAATATTAATGATATATTTATATCTAACACATCAAATAATATTTTATAGAATTAATTATTAAAATGAATGGCCACAAATAACAATATATTAGTTTTGTACGAATCCAATACATAGTCAATTTAAGTGGAGGGTGTGATTAGGCAACCAAATATACACATATTGTTATGACGTTTTGAGGACCTCTGATTTGTTAAACGTCATACAATCTAACCTAGAAAAAATACACCCACAACAAACTGTAAACAACGAAATTAATAATAAAATCAATCAAAATGATGCAACAATATATGAAAGAACTGGAACAGGTTAGAAATTTTTACTAATGTGCATATTCATTAAATTACATCTGCAGTAAAATTGTTCATAAAATAAGAAATAGAAAGCAATTTCGTTATGGTTACTTTCCATAATATGGTTTATTGTGACAAAATAAGATACATTGGACTTTTTTTATGATAGCTTTACCACTGCTTGTGTTTACAACCTGATTGCCGCAAATGTGACCAAATGTATCAAATGTAAATATAAATGTATTTTCTACATTAGTAACTAGCCATTAAATTTTTTGTCCTTAAAATACTTGTAGCAAATACATTTATATTTACATTTTATACATTTAATCACATTTGCTGCAATCAGCTTGTAAACAAGCAGTGCCATAAAAGGAGTGATAAGTCCAATGTAGCAAATACAGTTATGGCTACTGAATATGAATACTCTTGATTTGTAGGAACCTTTTGATGCTGAGGAATTTGTTGAAAGACTTGCTTGGAGAACAATTGCAGAAACTAAAAAAGACAGCGATGATGATTTTAATCCCATCATGCTGCATGATTCATTTGTACAAGCAATTAAGTAAGTTTAATTAAACAACAAATTCCATCATAATTTGTATAAATATGTTGTATGCATACAAATATGTTAAAAAAGGGTATATTATACAAATCAAACTATGCTTGTACATTTAGTATTATTATTTTGTAATGTTGCATTTTAGGGATTTAACACTGCTTGAAGAAAGACAGCAGAAAAAATGTGAACGCCTTGAGGCGTCAGTTAGAGATGATGAGACTTTGTTTAGGCGAGAAATTCATGGGTTACAGGATAATAACAAAGTATGGCTAAATAAATATCACTATACATTCATAAAAAACAATAAAAATTGAAATTTGTAGATGGCAGCACATACATTCCAAGAACTGGATGAAAAAATAAATCATGTTGCAACAAAAGTATTACATTTGGGGGATCAATTGGATAGTGTTAATGGGCCTAGATCAAGAGTGGTGGAAGCACAACGTCTCATGGCTCATCTGAATGATTTTCTATCATTGGATTCATTGTCATTACCTCTCTATTCAGATGTTTCACGGGTAAAATTTATACCACTTATACATAAACACTTAGGGCCTGTTCTACAATTGACATTTAACCAAAGAATAAGGCTATTCGTGGAATAAGTTTGAGATGTTAATGCCAATATGTCAAATGTATTCCATGATTAGCCATATTCGTCAGTTAAATGTCAATTGTAGAACCAGCCCTTAGCCACTTTTGTTATTTACTGATGATTTTACCTCATCCTTTAGATTTCATTAAAATAAACAATTATACCGTTTTTAGATTTACAATTTTACGAAACTCAAGTTACGTTTAATCATCTTAAAATGCATTTATAAAATCAATTCATACACAAAACTTAGTATAGGGATAAACTTTTATTTTTATACAATTTTGTGGTAGGTGTGACTCAAGGACTATATCACACTATGTATGAGATGACAAGTGTTGTAATTTGTGATCAATTTTCAAATTTTGATTTTTGTTTTGATGATTCTTATGTATATGTTAATGCCTCTTTAAAATCATAGCATAGATAAATTGGACAAACGTTCAGTGCCTGATTTTTCTAGAGAGGGAAATTCTAGTGTGATTTGTTAATTTTATAGATTGATGAGGCAGCAGATATTATTCAAAAATTACACATAATTGGTCAAGACTTGCCTTTACCAAAGTAAGTTGTGTTGTGTTTAGAATAAATATAAAAATGCTATATATCTATTTATCCAATAGATTTGAAGTTGTAAAAAAGAAAATAGAACGAAAATACGATGACACTGAGCGGACTTTAATTGAAGAATTTGCTGCCAAACAGCGTCGAGATGATTTTAAAAGAATGAAGGAGATTGCAAATGTATTGTCACAATTCAAAGGATATTCACAGTGTGTAGATGCTTATATAGAACAGAGTCAAGCAGTAAGTGCCTATATATTTCAACAACCCTAAGGGCCAGTTCTACAATTGGCAATTAACTGGCGAATAAGGCTATTCATGGAATAAGTTTGAGATATTGGCTTTAAAATCTCAAACTTATTCCATGAATAGCCTTATTTGCCAGTTAATTGCCAATTGTAGAACCGGCCCTAAATAAACTCCTAATATATTTTATTGCACACACATAAAGCATGAGTGTAGATTAATGTGTTATTTAATTGTCTTTTGTTTACTTAGGGATGTTTACTAAGCAAAGATGTATTTGCACATCTTTTACCACTGTGTGAAAGGAACTACCAAGTGATTAAAGATGTTTTCAACAATCCTGAACAAGTGATGGCTAAGTTTATTTTGAATATTTACCATTTAAAGCTGCAAGAATATATAAATGATAGACTTTCTCAGAAATTAGATTCGTATAATTATTTACGGACTATGTATGAACTCTACTCTAAGTAAGCATAATTTTTCATAATTAATAACAGTTAATTAAAAAAAATAGTGAATATTATTCACTCAAATATACAGTGTGCCCCAAAACAAACAGGGTTGATGGTTGATGATTAGATAAAATTAAAATATATTTCAAAACAAATGTCAAACACCTTGAATAGCGCTTGCGTTTTGAGCTTGACACCTTTTGTTTAATTATTCAGTGTTTCCAATAGAGCTAATCTAAAGTAACTAAAGTAAACTAAAGTAACTACATACCCTAGATAATGTATTACTTTACCAATACATTACTGATGTAAAGGAAGGTATTGTTTTACCGAAAACGTGTTTACGTTTTCAAACTAAAATTGTAGAAATATGCGATAACTTTCCGGGAAAATAATTACACCAGAAGGAAGGTATTGCCGTGTAGCATTTAGCAAAAAAAAAAATTCAATTTTCGTTAACGAAAGACGAAAGAGCTAGTGGAAAACTTCCAATGGGCCGTTTGTCGGGCTTGAAATTCTCTACAACTTTGCAATTTGAATCATCTTTGTAGCATCAAATATAAAAAAGTTATGCCCGAAAAACCGGTATTCGGCACCAAAATCACTTGTTTTGATCAGTTTTTCGTTATTTCCGGGAAAACGATAAGAGCTAGTGGAAAACTTCCAATGGGCCGTTTGTCGGGCTTGAAATTCTCTACAACTTTGCAATTTGAATCATCTTTGTAGCATCAAATATAAAAAAGTTATGCCCGAAAAACCGGTATTTGGCACCAAAATCACTTGTTTTGATCAGTTTTTCGTTATTTCCGGGAAAAATATAAGAGCTAGTGGAAAACTTCCAATGGGCCGTTTGTCGGGCTTGAAATTCTCTACAACTTTGCAATTTGAATCATCTTTGTAGCATCAAATATAAAAAAGTTATGCCCGAAAAACCGGTATTTGGCACCAAAATCACTTGTTTTGATCAGTTTTTCGTTATTTCCGGGAAAAATATAAGAGCTAGTGGAAAACTTCCAATGGGCCGTTTGTCGGGCTTGAAATTCTCTACAACTTTGCAATTTGAATCATCTTTGTAGCATCAAATATAAAAAAGTTATGCCCGAAAAACCGGTATTTGGCACCAAAATCACTTGTTTTGATCAGTTTTTCGTTATTTCCGGGAAAACGATAAGAGCTAGTGGAAAACTTCCAATGGGCCGTTTGTCGGGCTTGAAATTCTCTACAACTTTGCAATTTGAATCATCTTTGTAGCATCAAATATAAAAAAGTTATGCCCGAAAAACCGGTATTCGGCACCAAAATCACTTGTTTTGATCAGTTTTTCGTTATTTCCGGGAAAACGATAAGAGCTAGTGGAAAACTTCCAATGGGCCGTTTGTCGGGCTTGAAATTCTCTACAACTTTGCAATTTGAATCATCTTTGTAGCATCAAATATAAAAAAGTTATGCCCGAAAAACCGGTATTTGGCACCAAAATCACTTGTTTTGATCAGTTTTTCGTTATTTCCGGGAAAAATATAAGAGCTAGTGGAAAACTTCCAATGGGCCGTTTGTCGGGCTTGAAATTCTCTACAACTTTGCAATTTGAATCATCTTTGTAGCATCAAATATAAAAAAGTTATGCCCGAAAAACCGGTATTTGGCACCAAAATCACTTGTTTTGATCAGTTTTTCGTTATTTCCGGGAAAAATATAAGAGCTAGTGGAAAACTTCCAATGGGCCGTTTGTCGGGCTTGAAATTCTCTACAACTTTGCAATTTGAATCATCTTTGTAGCATCAAATATAAAAAAGTTATGCCCGAAAAACCAGTGTTTGGCACCAAAATCACGTCTTTTGATCAGTTTTTTGTATTTTCCGGGAAAACGATAAGAGCTAGTGGAAAACTTCCAATGGGCCGTTTGTCGGGCTTGAAATTCTCTACAACTTTGCAATTTGAATCATCTTTGTAGCATCAAATATAAAAAAGTTATGACCGAAAAACCGGTATTTGGCACCAAAATCACGTCTTTTGATCAGTTTTTCGTTATTTCCGGGAAAACGATAAGAGCTAGTGGAAAACTTCCAATGGGCCGTTTGTCGGGCTTGAAATTCTCTACAACTTTGCAATTTGAATCATCTTTGTAGCATCAAATATAAAAAAGTTATGCCCGAAAAACCGGTATTTGGCACCAAAATCACGTCTTTTGATCAGTTTTTCGTTATTTCCGGGAAAAATATAAGAGCTAGTGGAAAACTTCCAATGGGCCGTTTGTCGGGCTTGAAATTCTCTACAACTTTGCAATTTGAATCATCTTTGTAGCATCAAATATAAAAAAGTTATGCCCGAAAAACCGGTATTTGGCACCAAAATCACGTCTTTTGATCAGTTTTTCGTTATTTCCGGGAAAACTATAAGAGCTAGTGGAAAACTTCCAATGGGCCGTTTGTCGGGCTTGAAATTCTCTACAACTTTGCAATTTGAATCATCTTTGTAGCATCAAATATAAAAAAGTTATGCCCGAAAAACCAGTGTTTGGCACCAAAATCACGTCTTTTGATCAGTTTTTTGTATTTTCCGGGAAAACGATAAGAGCTAGTGGAAAACTTCCAATGGGCCGTTTGTCGGGCTTGAAATTCTCTACAACTTTGCAATTTGAATCATCTTTGTAGCATCAAATATAAAAAAGTTATGCCCGAAAAACCAGTGTTTGGCACCAAAATCACGTCTTTTGATCAGTTTTTTGTATTTTCCGGGAAAACGATAAGAGCTAGTGGAAAACTTCCAATGGGCCGTTTGTCGGGCTTGAAATTCTCTACAACTTTGCAATTTGAATCATCTTTGTAGCATCAAATATAAAAAAGTTATGCCCGAAAAACCGGTATTTGGCACCAAAATCACGTCTTTTGATCAGTTTTTCGTTATTTCCGGGAAAACTATAAGAGCTAGTGGAAAACTTCCAATGGGCCGTTTGTCGGGCTTGAAATTCTCTACAACTTTGCAATTTGAATCATCTTTGTAGCATCAAATATAAAAAAGTTATGCCCGAAAAACCAGTGTTTGGCACCAAAATCACGTCTTTTGATCAGTTTTTTGTATTTTCCGGGAAAACGATAAGAGCTAGTGGAAAACTTCCAATGGGCCGTTTGTCGGGCTTGAAATTCTCTACAACTTTGCAATTTGAATCATCTTTGTAGCATCAAATATAAAAAAGTTATGCCCGAAAAACCGGTATTTGGCACCAAAATCACGTCTTTTGATCAGTTTTTTGTATTTTCCGGGAAAACGATAAGAGCTAGTGGAAAACTTCCAATGGGCCGTTTGTCGGGCTTGAAATTCTCTACAACTTTGCAATTTGAATCATCTTTGTAGCATCAAATATAAAAAAGTTATGCCCGAAAAACCAGTGTTTGGCACCAAAATCACGTCTTTTGATCAGTTTTTCGTTATTTCCGGGAAAACTATAAGAGCTAGTGGAAAACTTCCAATGGGCCGTTTGTCGGGCTTGAAATTCTCTACAACTTTGCAATTTGAATCATCTTTGTAGCATCAAATATAAAAAAGTTATGCCCGAAAAACCAGTGTTTGGCACCAAAATCACGTCTTTTGATCAGTTTTTTGTTATTTCCGGGAAAACGATAAGAGCTAGTGGAAAACTTCCAATGGGCCGTTTGTCGGGCTTGAAATTCTCTACAACTTTGCAATTTGAATCATCTTTGTAGCATCAAATATAAAAAAGTTATGCCCGAAAAACCAGTGTTTGGCACCAAAATCACGTCTTTTGATCAGTTTTTTGTTATTTCCGGGAAAACGATAAGAGCTAGTGGAAAACTTCCAATGGGCCGTTTGTCGGGCTTGAAAT
This sequence comes from Lordithon lunulatus, assembly GCA_963942505.1. Taxonomy (NCBI): domain Eukaryota; kingdom Metazoa; phylum Arthropoda; class Insecta; order Coleoptera; family Staphylinidae; genus Lordithon; species Lordithon lunulatus. The sequence continues at coordinate 621,676 of OZ012668.1, forward strand.
TCTCTACAACTTTGCAATTTGAATCATCTTTGTAGCATCAAATATAAAAAAGTTATGCCCGAAAAACCGGTATTTGGCACCAAAATCACTTGTTTTGATCAGTTTTTCGTTATTTCCGGGAAAACGATAAGAGCTAGTGGAAAACTTCCAATGGGCCGTTTGTCGGGCTTGAAATTCTCTACAACTTTGCAATTTGAATCATCTTTGTAGCATCAAATATAAAAAAGTTATGCCCGAAAAACCGGTATTTGGCACCAAAATCACGTCTTTTGATCAGTTTTTCGTTATTTCCGGGAAAACGATAAGAGCTAGTGGAAAACTTCCAATGGGCCGTTTGTCGGGCTTGAAATTCTCTACAACTTTGCAATTTGAATCATCTTTGTAGCATCAAATATAAAAAAGTTATGCCCGAAAAACCGGTATTTGGCACCAAAATCACGTCTTTTGATCAGTTTTTTGTATTTTCCGGGAAAACGATAAGAGCTAGTGGAAAACTTCCAATGGGCTGTTTGTCGGGCTTGAAATTCTCTACAACTTTGCAATTTGAATCATCTTTGTAGCATCAAATATAAAAAAGTTATGCCCGAAAAACCGGTATTTGGTACCAAAATCACGTCTTTTGATCAGTTTTTCGTTATTTCCGGGAAAACGATAAGAGCTAGTGGAAAACTTCCAATGGGCCGTTTGTCGGGCTTGAAATTCTCTACAACTTTGCAATTTGAATCATCTTTGTAGCATCAAATATAAAAAAGTTATGCCCGAAAAACCAGTGTTTGGCACCAAAATCACGTCTTTTGATCAGTTTTTCGTTATTTCCGGGAAAACTATAAGAGCTAGTGGAAAACTTCCAATGGGCCGTTTGTCGGGCTTGAAATTCTCTACAACTTTGCAATTTGAATCATCTTTGTAGCATCAAATATAAAAAAGTTATGCCCGAAAAACCGGTATTTGGCACCAAAATCACTTGTTTTGATCAGTTTTTCGTTATTTCCGGGAAAACGATAAGAGCTAGTGGAAAACTTCCAATGGGCCGTTTGTCGGGCTTGAAATTCTCTACAACTTTGCAATTTGAATCATCTTTGTAGCATCAAATATAAAAAAGTTATGCCCGAAAAACCGGTATTTGGCACCAAAATCACGTCTTTTGATCAGTTTTTCGTTATTTCCGGGAAAACGATAAGAGCTAGTGGAAAACTTCCAATGGGCCGTTTGTCGGGCTTGAAATTCTCTACAACTTTGCAATTTGAATCATCTTTGTAGCATCAAATATAAAAAAGTTATGCCCGAAAAACCGGTATTTGGCACCAAAATCACGTCTTTTGATCAGTTTTTTGTATTTTCCGGGAAAACGATAAGAGCTAGTGGAAAACTTCCAATGGGCTGTTTGTCGGGCTTGAAATTCTCTACAACTTTGCAATTTGAATCATCTTTGTAGCATCAAATATAAAAAAGTTATGCCCGAAAAACCGGTATTTGGTACCAAAATCACGTCTTTTGATCAGTTTTTCGTTATTTCCGGGAAAACGATAAGAGCTAGTGGAAAACTTCCAATGGGCCGTTTGTCGGGCTTGAAATTCTCTACAACTTTGCAATTTGAATCATCTTTGTAGCATCAAATATAAAAAAGTTATGCCCGAAAAACCGGTATTTGGCACCAAAATCACGTCTTTTGATCAGTTTTTCGTTATTTCCGGGAAAACTATAAGAGCTAGTGGAAAACTTCCAATGGGCCGTTTGTCGGGCTTGAAATTCTCTACAACTTTGCAATTTGAATCATCTTTGTAGTATTAAATATAAAAAAGTTATGCCCGAAAAACCGGTATTTGGCACCAAAATCACTTGTTTTGATCAGTTTTTCGTTATTTCCGGGAAAACTATAAGAGCTAGTGGAAAACTTCCAATGGGCCGTTTGTCGGGCTTGAAATTCTCTACAACTTTGCAATTTGAATCATCTTTGTAGCATCAAATATAAAAAAGTTATGCCCGAAAAACCGGTATTTGGCACCAAAATCACGTCTTTTGATCAGTTTTTTGTATTTTCCGGGAAAACGATAAGAGATACTGAAAAACTTCCAATGGGCCGTTTGTCGGGCTTGAAATTCTCTACAACTTTGCAATTTGAATCATCTTTGTAGCATCAAATATAAAAAAGTTATGCCCGAAAAACCGGTATTTGGCACCAAAATCACGTCTTTTGATCAGTTTTTCGTTATTTCCGGGAAAACGATAAGAGCTGGTGGAAAACTTCCAATGGGCCGTTTGTCGGGCTTGAAATTCTCTACAACTTTGCAATTTGAATCATCTTTGTAGCATCAAATATAAAAAAGTTATGCCCGAAAAACTGGTGTTTGGCACCAAAATCACGTCTTTTGATCAGTTTTTCTTTATTTCCGGGAAAACGATAAGAGCTAGTGGAAAACTTCCAATGGGCCGTTTGTCGGGCTTGAAATTCTCTACAACTTTGCAATTTGAATCATCTTTGTAGTATTAAATATAAAAAAGTTATGCCCGAAAAACCGGTATTTGGCACCAAAATCACTTGTTTTGATCAGTTTTTCGTTATTTCCGGGAAAACGATAAGAGCTAGTGGAAAACTTCCAATGGGCCGTTTGTCGGGCTTGAAATTCTCTACAACTTTGCAATTTGAATCATCTTTGTAGCATCAAATATAAAAAAGTTATGCCCGAAATACCGGTATTTGGCACCTAAATCACGTCTTTTGATCAGTTTTTTGTATTTTCCGGGAAAACGATAAGAGCTAGTGGAAAACTTCCAATGGGCTGTTTGTCGGGCTTGAAATTCTCTACAACTTTGCAATTTGAATCATCTTTGTAGCATCAAATATAAAAAAGTTATGCCCGAAAAACCGGTATTTGGCACCAAAATCACGTATTTTGATCAGTTTTTCGTTATTTCCGGGAAAACTATAAGAGCTAGTGGAAAACTTCCAATGGGCCGTTTGTCGGGCTTGAAATTCTCTACAACTTTGCAATTTGAATCATCTTTGTAGCATCAAATATAAAAAAGTTATGCCCGAAATACCGGTATTTGGCACCTAAATCACGTCTTTTGATCAGTTTTTTGTATTTTCCGGGAAAACGATAAGAGCTAGTGGAAAACTTCCAATGGGCTGTTTGTCGGGCTTGAAATTCTCTACAACTTTGCAATTTGAATCATCTTTGTAGCATCAAATATAAAAAAGTTATGCCCGAAAAACCGGTATTTGGCACCAAAATCACGTATTTTGATCAGTTTTTCGTTATTTCCGGGAAAACGATAAGAGCTAGTGGAAAACTTCCAATGGGCTGTTTGTCGGGCTTGAAATTCTCTACAACTTTGCAATTTGAATCATCTTTGTAGCATCAAATATAAAAAAGTTATGCCCGAAAAACCGGTATTTGGCACCAAAATCACGTCTTTTGATCAGTTTTTTGTATTTTCCGGGAAAACGATAAGAGCTAGTGGAAAACTTCCAATGGGCTGTTTGTCGGGCTTGAAATTCTCTACAACTTTGCAATTTGAATCATCTTTGTAGCATCAAATATAAAAAAGTTATGCTCGAAAAACCGGTATTTGGCACCAAAATCACGTCTTTTGATCAGTTTTTTGTATTTTCCGGGAAAACGATAAGAGCTAGTGGAAAACTTCCAATGGGCCGTTTGTCGGGCTTGAAATTCTCTACAACTTTGCAATTTGAATCATCTTTGTAGCATCAAATATAAAAAAGTTATGCCCGAAATACCGGTATTTGGCACCTGAATCACGTCTTTTGATCAGTTTTTTGTATTTTCCGGGAAAACGATAAGAGCTAGTGGAAAACTTCCAATGGGCTGTTTGTCGGGCTTGAAATTCTCTACAACTTTGCAATTTGAATCATCTTTGTAGCATCAAATATAAAAAAGTTATGCCCGAAAAACCGGTATTTGGCACCAAAATCACGTCTTTTGATCAGTTTTTTGTATTTTCCGGGAAAACGATAAGAGCTAGTGGAAAACTTCCAATGGGCTGTTTGTCGGGCTTGAAATTCTCTACAACTTTGCAATTTGAATCATCTTTGTAGCATCAAATATAAAAAAGTTATGCCCGAAAAACCGGTATTTGGCACCAAAATCACGTCTTTTGATCAGTTTTTTGTATTTTCCGGGAAAACGATAAGAGCTAGTGGAAAACTTCCAATGGGCTGTTTGTCGGGCTTGAAATTCTCTACAACTTTGCAATTTGAATCATCTTTGTAGCATCAAATATAAAAAAGTTATGCCCGAAAAACCGGTGTTTGGCACCAAAATCACGTCTTTTGATCAGTTTTTCTTTATTTCCGGGAAAACGATAAGAGCTAGTGGAAAACTTCCAATGGGCCGTTTGTCGGGCTTGAAATTCTCTACAACTTTGCAATTTGAATCATCTTTGTAGCATCAAATATAAAAAAGTTATGCCTGAAAAACCGGTATTTGGCACCAAAATCACGTCTTTTGATCAGTTTTTCTTTATTTCCGGGAAAACGATAAGAGCTAGTGGAAAACTTCCAATGGGCCGTTTGTCGGGCTTGAAATTCTCTACAACTTTGCAATTTGAATCATCTTTGTAGCATCAAATATAAAAAAGTTATGCCTGAAAAACCGGTATTTGGCACCAAAATCACGTCTTTTGATCAGTTTTTCTTTATTTCCGGGAAAACGATAAGAGCTAGTGGAAAACTTCCAATGGGCCGTTTGTCGGGCTTGAAATTCTCTACAACTTTGCAATTTGAATCATCTTTGTAGCATCAAATATAAAAAAGTTATGCCCGAAAAACCGGTATTTGGCACCAAAATCACGTATTTTGATCAGTTTTTCGTTATTTCCGGGAAAACTATAAGAGCTAGTGGAAAACTTCCAATGGGCCGTTTGTCGGGCTTGAAATTCTCTACAACTTTGCAATTTGAATCATCTTTGTAGCATCAAATATAAAAAAGTTATGCCTGAAAAACCGGTATTTGGCACCAAAATCACGTCTTTTGATCAGTTTTTCTTTATTTCCGGGAAAACGATAAGAGCTAGTGGAAAACTTCCAATGGGCCGTTTGTCGGGCTTGAAATTCTCTACAACTTTGCAATTTGAATCATCTTTGTAGCATCAAATATAAAAAAGTTATGCCTGAAAAACCGGTATTTGGCACCAAAATCACGTCTTTTGATCAGTTTTTTGTATTTTCCGGGAAAACGATAAGAGCTAGTGGAAAACTTCCAATGGGCCGTTTGTCGGGCTTGAAATTCTCTACAACTTTGCAATTTGAATCATCTTTGTAGCTTCAAATATAAAAAAGTTATGCCCGAAAAACCGGTATTTGGCACCAAAATCACGTCTTTTGATCAGTTTTTTGTATTTTCCGGGAAAACGATAAGAGCTAGTGGAAAACTTCCAATGGGCCGTTTGTCGGGCTTGAAATTCTCTACAACTTTGCAATTTGAATCATCTTTGTAGCATCAAATATAAAAAAGTTATGCCCGAAAAACCGGTATTTGGCACCAAAATCACGTATTTTGATCAGTTTTTCGTTATTTCCGGGAAAACTATAAGAGCTAGTGGAAAACTTCCAATGGGCCGTTTGTCGGGCTTGAAATTCTCTACAACTTTGCAATTTGAATCATCTTTGTAGCATCAAATATAAAAAAGTTATGCCCGAAGAACCGGTATTTGGCACCAAAATCACGTCTTTTGATCAGTTTTTCTTTATTTCCGGGAAAACGATAAGAGCTAGTGGAAAACTTCCAATGGGCCGTTTGTCGGGCTTGAAATTCTCTACAACTTTGCAATTTGAATCATCTTTGTAGCATCAAATATAAAAAAGTTATGCCTGAAAAACCGGTATTTGGCACCAAAATCACGTCTTTTGATCAGTTTTTCTTTATTTCCGGGAAAACGATAAGAGCTAGTGGAAAACTTCCAATGGGCCGTTTGTCGGGCTTGAAATTCTCTACAACTTTGCAATTTGAATCATCTTTGTAGCATCAAATATAAAAAAGTTATGCCTGAAAAACCGGTATTTGGCACCAAAATCACGTCTTTTGATCAGTTTTTCTTTATTTCCGGGAAAACGATAAGAGCTAGTGGAAAACTTCCAATGGGCCGTTTGTCGGGCTTGAAATTCTCTACAACTTTGCAATTTGAATCATCTTTGTAGCATCAAATATAAAAAAGTTATGCCTGAAAAACCGGTATTTGGCACCAAAATCACGTCTTTTGATCAGTTTTTCTTTATTTCCGGGAAAACGATAAGAGCTAGTGGAAAACTTCCAATGGGCCGTTTGTCGGGCTTGAAATTCTCTACAACTTTGCAATTTGAATCATCTTTGTAGCATCAAATATAAAAAAGTTATGCCCGAAAAACCGGTATTTGGCACCAAAATCACGTATTTTGATCAGTTTTTCGTTATTTCCGGGAAAACTATAAGAGCTAGTGGAAAACTTCCAATGGGCCGTTTGTCGGGCTTGAAATTCTCTACAACTTTGCAATTTGAATCATCTTTGTAGCATCAAATATAAAAAAGTTATGCCTGAAAAACCGGTATTTGGCACCAAAATCACGTCTTTTGATCAGTTTTTCTTTATTTCCGGGAAAACGATAAGAGCTAGTGGAAAACTTCCAATGGGCCGTTTGTCGGGCTTGAAATTCTCTACAACTTTGCAATTTGAATCATCTTTGTAGCATCAAATATAAAAAAGTTATGCCTGAAAAACCGGTATTTGGCACCAAAATCACGTCTTTTGATCAGTTTTTTGTATTTTCCGGGAAAACGATAAGAGCTAGTGGAAAACTTCCAATGGGCCGTTTGTCGGGCTTGAAATTCTCTACAACTTTGCAATTTGAATCATCTTTGTAGCTTCAAATATAAAAAAGTTATGCCCGAAAAACCGGTATTTGGCACCAAAATCACGTCTTTTGATCAGTTTTTTGTATTTTCCGGGAAAACGATAAGAGCTAGTGGAAAACTTCCAATGGGCCGTTTGTCGGGCTTGAAATTCTCTACAACTTTGCAATTTGAATCATCTTTGTAGCATCAAATATAAAAAAGTTATGCCCGAAAAACCGGTATTTGGCACCAAAATCACGTATTTTGATCAGTTTTTCGTTATTTCCGGGAAAACTATAAGAGCTAGTGGAAAACTTCCAATGGGCCGTTTGTCGGGCTTGAAATTCTCTACAACTTTGCAATTTGAATCATCTTTGTAGCATCAAATATAAAAAAGTTATGCCCGAAGAACCGGTATTTGGCACCAAAATCACGTCTTTTGATCAGTTTTTCTTTATTTCCGGGAAAACGATAAGAGCTAGTGGAAAACTTCCAATGGGCCGTTTGTCGGGCTTGAAATTCTCTACAACTTTGCAATTTGAATCATCTTTGTAGCATCAAATATAAAAAAGTTATGCCTGAAAAACCGGTATTTGGCACCAAAATCACGTCTTTTGATCAGTTTTTCTTTATTTCCGGGAAAACGATAAGAGCTAGTGGAAAACTTCCAATGGGCCGTTTGTCGGGCTTGAAATTCTCTACAACTTTGCAATTTGAATCATCTTTGTAGCATCAAATATAAAAAAGTTATGCCTGAAAAACCGGTATTTGGCACCAAAATCACGTATTTTGATCAGTTTTTCGTTATTTCCAGGAAAACTATAAGAGCTAGTGGAAAACTTCCAATGGGCTGTTTGTCGGGCTTGAAATTCTCTACAACTTTGCAATTTGAATCATCTTTGTAGCATCAAATATAAAAAAGTTATGCCTGAAAAACCGGTATTTGGCACCAAAATCACGTCTTTTGATCAGTTTTTTGTATTTTCCGGGAAAACGATAAGAGCTAGTGGAAAACTTCCAATGGGCCGTTTGTCGGGCTTGAAATTCTCTACAACTTTGCAATTTGAATCATCTTTGTAGCTTCAAATATAAAAAAGTTATGCCCGAAAAACCGGTATTTGGCACCAAAATCACGTCTTTTGATCAGTTTTTTGTATTTTCCGGGAAAACGATAATAGCTAGTGGAAAACTTCCAATGGGCCGTTTGTCGGGCTTGAAATTCTCTACAACTTTGCAATTTGAATCATCTTTGTAGCTTCAAATATAAAAAAGTTATGCCCGAAAAACCGGTATTTGGCACCAAAATCACGTATTTTGATCAGTTTTTCGTTATTTCCGGGAAAACTATAAGAGCTAGTGGAAAACTTCCAATGGGCTGTTTGTCGGGCTTGAAATTCTCTACAACTTTGCAATTTGAATCATCTTTGTAGCATCAAATATAAAAAAGTTATGCCTGAAAAACCGGTATTTGGCACCAAAATCACGTCTTTTGATCAGTTTTTTGTATTTTCCGGGAAAACGATAAGAGCTAGTGGAAAACTTCCAATGGGCCGTTTGTCGGGCTTGAAATTCTCTACAACTTTGCAATTTGAATCATCTTTGTAGCATCAAATATAAAAAAGTTATGCCCGAAAAACCGGTGTTTGGCACCAAAATCACGTCTTTTGATCAGTTTTTCTTTATTTCCGGGAAAACGATAAGAGCTAGTGGAAAACTTCCAATGGGCCGTTTGTCGGGCTTGAAATTCTCTACAACTTTGCAATTTGAATCATCTTTGTAGCATCAAATATAAAAAAGTTATGCCCGAAAAACCAGTGTTTGGCACCAAAATCACGTCTTTTGATCAGTTTTTTGTATTTTCCGGGAAAACGATAAGAGCTAGTGGAAAACTTCCAATGGGCCGTTTGTCGGGCTTGAAATTCTCTACAACTTTGCAATTTGAATCATCTTTGTAGCTTCAAATATAAAAAAGTTATGCCCGAAAAACCGGTATTTGGCACCAAAATCACGTCTTTTGATCAGTTTTTTGTATTTTCCGGGAAAACGATAAGAGCTAGTGGAAAACCTCCAATGGGCCGTTTGTCGGGCTTGAAATTCTCTACAACTTTGCAATTTGAATCATCTTTGTAGCATCAAATATAAAAAAGTTATGCCCGAAAAACCGGTGTTTGGCACCAAAATCACGTCTTTTGATCAGTTTTTCTTTATTTCCGGGAAAACGATAAGAGCTAGTGGAAAACTTCCAATGGGCCGTTTGTCGGGCTTGAAATTCTCTACAACTTTGCAATTTGAATCATCTTTGTAGCTTCAAATATAAAAAAGTTATGCCCGAAAAACCGGTATTTGGCACCAAAATCACGTCTTTTGATCAGTTTTTTGTATTTTCCGGGAAAACGATAAGAGCTAGTGGAAAACTTCCAATAGGCCGTTTGTCGGGCTTGAAATTCTCTACAACTTTGCAATTTGAATCATCTTTGTAGCATCAAATATAAAAAAGTTATGCCCGAAAAACCGGTGTTTGGCACCAAAATCACGTCTTTTGATCAGTTTTTCTTTATTTCCGGGAAAACGATAAGAGCTAGTGGAAAACTTCCAATGGGCCGTTTGTCGGGCTTGAAATTCTCTACAACTTTGCAATTTGAATCATCTTTGTAGCTTCAAATATAAAAAAGTTATGCCCGAAAAACCGGTATTTGGCACCAAAATCACGTCTTTTGATCAGTTTTTTGTATTTTCCGGGAAAACGATAAGAGCTAGTGGAAAACCTCCAATGGGCCGTTTGTCGGGCTTGAAATTCTCTACAACTTTGCAATTTGAATCATCTTTATAGCATCAAATATAAAAAAGTTATGCCCGAAAAACCAGTGTTTGGCACCAAAATCACGTCTTTTGATCAGTTTTTTGTATTTTCCGGGAAAACGATAAGAGCTAGTGGAAAACTTCCAATGGGCCGTTTGTCGGGCTTGAAATTCTCTACAACTTTGCAATTTGAATCATCTTTGTAGTATCAAATATAAAAAAATTATGTCCGAAAAACCGGTATTTGGCACCAAAATCACGTCTTTTGATCAGTTTTTCGTTATTTCCGGGAAAACGATAAGAGCTAGTAGAAAACTTCCAATGGGCCGTTTGTCGGGCTTGAAATTCTCTACAACTTTGCAATTTGAATCATCTTTGTAGCATCAAATATAAAAAAGTTATGCCCGAAAAACCGGTGTTTGGCACCAAAATCACGTCTTTTGATCAGTTTTTCGTTATTTCCGGGAAAACGATAAGAGCTAGTGGAAAACTTCCAATGGGCCGTTTGTCGGGCTTGAAATTCTCTACAACTTTGCAATTTGAATCATCTTTGTAGCTTCAAATATAAAAAAGTTATGCCCGAAAAACCGGTATTTGGCACCAAAATCACGTCTTTTGATCAGTTTTTTGTATTTTCCGGGAAAACGATAAGAGCTAGTGGAAAACTTCCAATGGGCCGTTTGTCGGGCTTGAAATTCTCTACAACTTTGCAATTTGAATCATCTTTGTAGCATCAAATATAAAAAAGTTATGCCCGAAAAACCAGTGTTTGGCACCAAAATCACGTCTTTTGATCAGTTTTTTGTATTTTCCGGGAAAACGATAAGAGCTAGTGGAAAACTTCCAATGGGCCGTTTGTCGGGCTTGAAATTCTCTACAACTTTGCAATTTGAATCATCTTTGTAGTATCAAATATAAAAAAATTATGTCCGAAAAACCGGTATTTGGCACCAAAATCACGTCTTTTGATCAGTTTTTCGTTATTTCCGGGAAAACGGTAAGAGCTAGTGGAAAACTTCCAATGGGCCGTTTGTCGGGCTTGAAATTCTCTACAACTTTGCAATTTGAATCATCTTTGTAGCATCAAATATAAAAAAGTTATGCCCGAAAAACCGGTGTTTGGCACCAAAATCACGTCTTTTGATCAGTTTTTCTTTATTTCCGGGAAAACGATAAGAGCTAGTGGAAAACTTCCAATGGGCCGTTTGTCGGGCTTGAAATTCTCTACAACTTTGCAATTTGAATCATCTTTGTAGTATCAAATATAAAAAAATTATGTCCGAAAAACCGGTATTTGGCACCAAAATCACGTCTTTTGATCAGTTTTTCGTTATTTCCGGGAAAACGATAAGAGCTAGTGGAAAACTTCCAATGGGCCGTTTGTCGGGCTTGAAATTCTCTACAACTTTGCAATTTGAATCATCTTTGTAGCATCAAATATAAAAAAGTTATGCCCGAAAAACCGGTGTTTGGCACCAAAATCACGTCTTTTGATCAGTTTTTCTTTATTTCCGGGAAAACGATAAGAGCTAGTGGAAAACTTCCAATGGGCCGTTTGTCGGGCTTGAAATTCTCTACAACTTTGCAATTTGAATCATCTTTGTAGCATCAAATATAAAAAAGTTATGCCCGAAAAACCAGTGTTTGGCACCAAAATCACGTCTTTTGATCAGTTTTTTGTATTTTCCGGGAAAACGATAAGAGCTAGTGGAAAACTTCCAATGGGCCGTTTGTCGGGCTTGAAATTCTCTACAACTTTGCAATTTGAATCATCTTTGTAGTATCAAATATAAAAAAATTATGTCCGAAAAACCGGTATTTGGCACCAAAATCACGTCTTTTGATCAGTTTTTCGTTATTTCCGGGAAAACGATAAGAGCTAGTGGAAAACTTCCAATGGGCCGTTTGTCGGGCTTGAAATTCTCTACAACTTTGCAATTTGAATCATCTTTGTAGCATCAAATATAAAAAAGTTATGCCCGAAAAACCGGTATTTGGCACCAAAATCACGTCTTTTGATCAGTTTTTCGTTATTTCCGGGAAAACGATAAGAGCTAGTGGAAAACTTCCAATGGGCCGTTTGTCGGGCTTGAAATTCTCTACAACTTTGCAATTTGAATCATCTTTGTAGCATCAAATATAAAAAAGTTATGCCCGAAAAACCAGTGTTTGGCACCAAAATCACGTCTTTTGATCAGTTTTTTGTATTTTCCGGGAAAACGATAAGAGCTAGTGGAAAACTTCCAATGGGCCGTTTGTCGGGCTTGAAATTCTCTACAACTTTGCAATTTGAATCATCTTTGTAGCATCAAATATAAAAAAGTTATGCCCGAAAAACCAGTGTTTGGCACCAAAATCACGTCTTTTGATCAGTTTTTTGTATTTTCTGGGAAAACGATAAGAGCTAGTGGAAAACTTCCAATGGGCCGTTTGTCGGGCTTGAAATTCTCTACAACTTTGCAATTTGAATCATCTTTGTAGCATCAAATATAAAAAAATTATGTCCGAAAAACCGGTATTTGGCACGAAAATCACGTCTTTTGATCAGTTTTTTGTATTTTCCGGGAAAACGATAAGAGTTAGTGGAAAACTTCCAATGGGCTGTTTGTCGGGCTTGAAATTCTCTACAACTTTGCAATTTGAATAATCTTTGTAGCATCAAATATAAAAAAGTTATGCCCGAAAAACCGGTATTTGGCACCAAAATCACGTCTTTTGATCAGTTTTTCGTTATTTCCGGGAAAACGATAAGAGCTAGTGGAAAACTTCCAATGGGCCGTTTGTCGGGCTTGAAATTCTCTTTCTTGCCGTTTTTGACATTTTTGACATTTGGACAATGACATTTTTGACAATATTTGACAACATTTGCCTTTTTGTTTCATTTTCATTTTGATGATTCGGAAAGTCGTGTGGTGCATGTGGTGAATACTTATGGGTACAATAGCAATAGCGAGCCTAATTTAATTATTATTATTTTGGAATGACTTAATTAATACTGTCAGCCATCAATTTATTTTGGGGCACTCTGTGATTATAGTATTGTACCTTGGTAAATGTTGAAAATATTTATATTCTAGAACAAACCAATTATCGAACGATCTAGCCGCTTTGGACATAGGTTATGATAAAAACTTCATGAATAAACTTTCAAGCAATATTTTCGCTAAATACATAGATAATTACATAACTCACGAGTTGCGTTGTTTGAAGGAGCGTAACGCAACGAATTTGCAAAAGTACTATGAGTCGAAGGGTCACCAGAAAAAGCAGATACAGTCGGGAGGGTAAACATTTTTTTTTTACAAACGCTTTCTTTGTGAGAGTATCTATAATGCTTATTTTTTGTAGATTTCAAGATCTGCGAAGGGATTTACAAGCGGTTATTGGGACTAGGGCTAATATTAATATAGCACAAATTGAGAATTATGGTGGGGAGACGTTTCTGTGCGAGGAGCTCGCAATTACAATTTTGCAGGATACTAAACATGCGTTCCAACGGTGTCAATTGGCAAGTATAATAGCATCCAACACATCCCTAAAAAAACTATTATTTATTATAGTCTAGACAGATTAATCTTACTTTCCTAAAATCTTCTTTTAAAAAATCAAACTAAGTTCTCTAAAAAATTGACACTTTCATTTAAAGATTGGGAATTTTAAATTAACAATCGACGTGTCCGAGCAATTTTTGGAAAAATCATTAAAGGTTTTATTGAATTTATTCACTACTTAATTTCCACGCTGTATATTGTAACCATTTAAAATCTATCACAGTTATCACGACCTGAGGAAAAAGCATCAAACGCCACTCAAATTCTCGACTGCCTTTTGAACAGTCTGTTAACACAGCATGTAGATTATGCTCTGGAGCTAGGTCTGCAAGCAATTCCAGTGGTTGAAGGCGCCAAATCACCACCAACCCTTTACTTCTTCACAGTGACCCACCAAAGCAATAATATAATGCACCTATTTGAAAAACAATATACTGAATTGGCGTTACCATTGGTAATGTAAGTAAATTATGCTTACATATAGTGATTCAACATATGAAGAATGGTTTAAGTTTGTAATTGTGCAAAAAAAATAATTAAAAACTGCTAATTTTGACTTTTTTATGTTTCATGACTAATGTAGTCATGAATAATGTAGTTTCATGACTAATGTAGAAGACTATTATTTATATGTGATAAAATGTGAGCATACTTTGATTCATGGGCAATTCAAGCTAGTCAGTACTCTATCTGGTGGTAAAAATCAACTAAAAACTAGTGGGTAATCTCAATAGAATGTATTTTCGCATCATATATGACATTTATGTGGTAAAATGTGAACAAATATGGGAAATGTGAATCGAAACCAAAATGTCTTATTTTGATTTAATATTAATTAAGTCATTCGGAAAGTCTTGTGGTGCCCTCACCAAATAGTCTTGTACAATTACAATACTGTATCCATACTTTGTATAAAAAGTACTTAAAATTATTCATACAATAAAGGATATCATTTTTTTAGAAATACTCCCAAATACAACGATTGTATGCATAAAAAGAAATTCGTGACAGAAGATATTGAACGCAAGGTGAATAATGGATTTGATCGTGCGCTTAATGCTATTGTTACTTGGGTGAAGCTCTACCTGCAGTTGGAGCAGAAAAAAACTGATTACAAACCAGAGACTGAGGATTTTACAACAATGACCTCGGCAGTAAGATTTTTATCTATCTATCATATATCTCATCATCTCATCAGGTCAGAGCTTTCACTAGCTTTCTCGGATTCACAACTTCCTTTTCATGCGTAATTATTTTGTCAATTATATAGTAGTTTTCACAATTGTTGGCACAATTATCTGCAATAGAAGAACATTTATTAGAAATAATCACAACTGTAAAATTAATACCATGAGCCATGGATTTTGGTTATGAATTGTTTATACATCTTATTTTAATCCTAAGCAATCTGTAAAATTAATATCAATATCCTTGGATTTGGTTGCTAGGAAACATGTTGGTCGGCCATCATGGATTCATGGCTAGTTGATATTTTAAGTTTTGCTCATCTCTAAAATATTAACTAGCCATGAATCCATGATGGCCGACCGACATGTTACCTAGCAACCAAAGCCAGGCATACTTATATTAATTTAATTCCTATGACCACCTACGATAATGTCATCTATTGTATGCCATTATAGTAGACATTTTATGCTTTTTTATTTAATTGTTTTATCACACAAATGCTAATAAATTATAACCTACAATATAAAATGATGCAAATCATTCTTTGATTCATAGAATAACAACATTGTTATAGCCATGACCAAAACAATGAAGAGCATATAATATCATGAATCATTTTTTTTAGCCATGCAAGACAGTTGTACAATACATTAACAATATTATCGGCCAAATTAAGTCGAATTTGGATGGTAACAACGTCGCAGCCATTTTGCAAGAGCTTGGTATTCGTTTGCACAGGACCATTTATGAACACATGTTGCAATTTCAATACAACACAGCTGGTAGTATTACTAAGGCATAGTGTTGTATAAAGGCGAGTTAACTAAATTTAACTTGCAGTTAAAAATTACTCTGCTTTTATACAACCCAGCCTAAAAGTTTAATTATAGCTTGTTATTCATAATTGAATTCTTTGTAGGTGCAATGGTTGCCATATGTGATTTAAATGAGTACAGGTCATGCACAAAACCCTTGGGTGCATTAGTTACACAGCTTTTCGAAACATTGCATGCCCTCTGCAACTTGTTGTTGGTCAAACCAGAGAATTTACAACAGATTTGTTCAGAAGATTCTTTGGTAATATATTTTAGCACTATATTTATTATTTTGTGTTACTCAAAACACTGTCACTACTGTACCTGTAGTTCACTTTTTGTTTAGAATATTATAATTACTTTTTTTGCAGGTGGATTTGGATAGATCTGTGGTACATAACTTTATTCAATTGCGGAGTGACTTTAAAAGTCAAAAACAGACCATCCTAAAAATTTAATCATAAAATAAATATTTATAGGCTGAAATGCATTATCTTTAAAAATACCCCAAACTACTTTGATTCCTAATTCAAGTCAACCTAATATTTTATAACTTGAATTATGGTATATACCATTATAACATAATTCATGTTATAATTGCACAACAAACAATATTGCCGGACATGACGTCACTTGTTTACAGCAAGCATGCGTCATAGAATGACGCGTTTTAACTATTTTATTATAAATTATTCAATTTACAACGCGTGAAGTGAACGCCTCAACTATTACTCAATGAAACAAGATTAATTACTACAAACTTGTAAAAATAAAGTAGTTCAGTATAAAATTTTCCACTGATTATGAATCTATAAAATCAGGACCATATCTGAGGAAGTTTTTTCAGGGTAACACCCCATAATTTTACACCGATTATAAATCTATAAAATCAGGACTGTATCTGAGGGGGGTTTTTGGCCAAAGAACAAATAAAACATCATAAAAATACTCCTAAATTTGTATAATTTCACTTTAAAAAAATCTTTACAGTAAGTTGTACATCCAGTTAAGAGATATCCGCAGTTATTGAATGCACTTGAATATGTTTGCAAGCACCAAATCAGATATTTTCATAGCAACCTCCACACTAAAACATGTCTAGATATAAAAACTGATCAGAAAACTTAATAAATCAGTCCAGTATTATAATTCAAATTGCATATAAATAATATCAAATGGATTGGGTTTGGAACCATTCTACAAAGTATGTTGTTACATGCTTAAGATTATAAAAAAATAAATTACTTGAGTATGATGAACAAGTAATTGGTATAAAAAATAAAAACGTAATGGGGGGAACTTAAAAAATGGTAATACCGTTAATAATTTACAAATTACTCATCAACGCATTCTGTATCTATTCGTCTCGTGTATATCGCCAAGTTCACCCTTGAAGTCCAATTCGATAACAAAGTCGAGATCGCGATTGTTTCTAGGATTCGGCCGCATTTCAAATGTGCCATAAATCTCTTCGTTTTTCTTCACAGTCATGTATTCCTCAAAATAGAACACAGTTTGCTTCCAGTGAGTGTAGGGTGCTTCTGGTGCTGTGCTAAATCCAACTCGTTTATGGCATTTTGTAAACTCAACATTAAAGAATGTGACTAATGCTTGGACGTAATCATTTCGACGAACTTGTAGGTGGAATGGTGCAGAGAATTCCAAATCAGTTTTCTGCACAGTGTACAAATCTACCTCCTTTATTAAACAGGCATTTGTTACAACTTGTTTGGGATCAACTACATCAACCAAAGGCTCACTAATAGCCACCTTTCTGATTGAACTCATATCAAAACCATAAACATCATCCCACCAATTGATTTTCTCATCTTTGTATTGGCGGTCTTCAATGGCAGTGACAAATAATGAGCATCGATCTGGGAATAAAAGGCCACCTGGTGCTAGCCACTTATCACGAGCATACAAAACTGTATCCAACATACTTTCATAAAACAAGCAATAACCCATCCATTCAGATATAATAATATCAACATGTTCAATACCATCGGGTAATGTAATTTCTTCAACTTTACCCTTAACAATTGTAATTATATGATCCAACTTATTAGCCTCAACAATTTTCTTTGCATAATCAACTATATTCGAGCATTCAACAGCAATTACTTTTTTAGCACCTGCTTTCGCTGCAAACATACTGAGTATCCCTGTGCCGCAACCAATATCCATCACAACTTTGCCAGCAAATAAATGTTTGTTGTGATACATAGAGTTCCTGTATGTTAAAGTCCTTACTTCATCCTTCAACATCTCCTCGTGTATCCCGAAATGCGCGTACGAATCAAAGTAGTAGTCCCGCGAGGTCATCTCATCAGCGGGCACATCCTCCTTCTCCATCGGACTATTATTGGTAATCACCGGTGCCGTTTCCATCTTCTCCATTTTCAAGCTGTTCGTCTGTAAAAACAAACGATAAAAGTTGTAACCAACAAAAAAAAAACGCGGACTCTAACAAAGCACGACGACCGGCATTTTGTGCGAAACACGTGCGGATTGTGGTAAATCCACGAAATGACGCTTGAAGTTTTATAATTGTGCCGGCGGTACACACGGATGGGTGTTTGTAAACGTAATTTACCTTTGTTTTAGATTAACGTACTGCTATTTCTTGGCGCCCAAAGTTGTAGACGCGCAAACACTCAAACGGATGATGCTAAAGAGTTTGTGTGAAATTAATGCTTTACTTGACAGGTAAAGTGCTAACTTCATGCGGTGCCAACATGAGAATGATATTAGGCACTAAATAGTATAGCCGGGATCACACAGGAATAATGCAAATATAGATTTTAAGATTATTGAATTTCAACAGATTTCATACTATACTATTTCATAGTATTTGTTATTATAGCAACAATAAATACATTATCTACCAAATGTAGATTCTCTCTATTGGAAACACTGAATAATTAAACAAAAAGTGTCAGCAAAGCTCCAATCACAAGTGCTATCTATTTAAGATGTTTGACATTTGTTTTAGATATTTCTGACAATTTCAATTTATCCATTCAATAGATTATGGGACTTATAAAGTTTACGGGATAGTAGTGAATACGGGTATAAATGCGTTTTTGTCCTTATTTTAAAGTGACAAAAAAAGTTGTATGTGTATATAAATAGATATGGTAACCCAGAGAGCATGTAAAGAGAAAAAGATCATTAATTACAGTAGATTATGGTGAGTAATTCAATTAAAATATATATAAAACGTTTTTTTATCATGATTAAACCTCGTATTCACCAACATTCCATAAATCTATCAATAGCTATTGAACCCATAAATATTCGTTGTTATAGCGACAATAAATACATTATGTAGAGAATGTAGTTACTTTAGATTCGCTCTATTGGTAACACTGAATAATTAAACAAAAGGTGTCATCAAAGCTCCAATCACAAACGCTATTGAAAGTGTTTGACATTTGTTTTGGCATATTCTGTCACAATGACGTTGTCAATTTATCCATTCAATAGCTTATGGGACCTATAACATTTATGGGATGTTATTGAATACGGGCATGAATGACGTAAAAAATGTCCGTTTTTTTATAAATACAGTTTCCTAGGAAACCAGGACTTAACATTTTTTAAACTTTATATAAATGAGTTCACCTTATCATGTCCACCTTTATTTTTATAATTTTCAATAAAAATGATGCTACTAGCCATTTATATGCATTACAATTATTTTATAATATTGCTAACATAATTGTTAATGAACAATCTTCCGCATTATTTTTCAAATTAATTTTAAATTTCACTGCAGTATAAGTCTTGCTTCTAAATTCACGTAGGTGTAGCTGCTATACATATACAAATATTTACGCTTTACACTTTCCCCGAACTGATTTGTGTGGCCAAATGCGCGTGATAATGCTCAACTCACCAGCTTATGAACATCATTAGTGGTGTCGTTTGGAATCTCTTTGCCGGTTTCGATGCTTGAGGCCATTTTGCTGCGAAACACAAACACGAAGTTGGCGAGGGTGTACAAGTGCTATAAATAGTCCAAGTGGGGAGCCTTCTAATACGCCGAGCTTCCGTAACGCGGGTTATTAATGTAACTCCAAGAATTTTGAATTGTTATCGTTGTTGTTTTAATTTAGTTATACACGCTGTGGTGCAATCTGGTCGGTTATGCAGATTTCTGTAAATTATTTAAAATTCAAAATTTATTTAAAGTTCTATTTAACAATCTACAGCTGTTTATAGTTTCAAATATTGTAGACTGTGATTTATTTGGATCAAAACTTTATGTCCAACAGTTCTGGATATCATATAACTTAATAATTTTTATTGATTTCATATTTTAAAGAAAAAGTATCTACAAACTGCAACAATGGCGGATTTCAAGGATATGTTAGGACGAAAATTTGCTAGACAATATATTTTTAGTACCCAGCTTAGTAGCCTCAGCAATCAATGTCCTAAAAATGTATTTTCTTGCGAATTTTTGCTAACATATCCTTGAAATCTACCTTCCTGACAGTAATTTGTACATATTTCAAGGATTTGTTAGCGAAAATTCGCTAACAAATTCTTGAAATCTAGTAGTTTGTTATTAATTATACAATTTGCTCAACAGATGGCATATTCACTTACCAATCAATCTCTTATCTCTAAATCAATATCAACAATGGTTTAGGGATGATTGTCACGGCCATATAATATATGTTTCAACACAGAGCTTCAAGCTACCAACCACACTATGCCCATTCAGTGTTTCTAAAAGTCTGAACTACATTCTTCAACTGTTTTAACCAATCAAACTATGCTCATTCATGATTTCAAGTGACTTGAAATCTCCACTGCACTATTTTCTTGCAAGTTTCTATAAAATAAGCAAGAATTAATTACTGAAATTGATTTAATCATAGAAAGTTGTGGATGTTAATGTAGTACAGAGTTCAAGTCATTAGATATAGAGAATGGGCATAGTTTAAGTGGTTAAAACAATTGAAGTGTATAGTTCAGACTTTTAGAAACACTGAATGGGCATAGTTTGGTTGGTAGCTCTGTGTTGAAACTTATATTTTAGCTGCTTTCGTTTGTCGTTCAAGAGCTGTTCCAAGCCAGCTAAGACCAGCCCAGAACAGTCTCCGAAGAATAAACAAAAGCGGCTCTTATGTGAAGCAATTTATCTTGGTGTTGACATTGGGAAGAATGAATAAATTAATGATAATTTTCACAAGTTTTATTATTGCACAGCACAACAATATATTAACTAAAAAAATATATTAACTATCACATTATATAAGTTTTAGGTATAAAGAAAACTGATTTCCGTAAGACAACCACACATGAACCATGAACAACAGTCAGTTATGATACAAAATAATTCTTAATATAAAAAAAAATAGTTTAGTAAATCAAATGAAACGCTTAAGATAAAAAACGAGCTTCTTAATTCCTACGCATATATTAAAAAAATCTATCGAATATACAAATAGGTTATGCAAGTTAAAAAATATAATAAGAAAATGATTCATCCATCATTATTCTTCCACTTTTGATTTGATTCCCTGCGCGAGTCGGGCAGGAGTTGGCTTTGCATACCGCCAAGCACTTTGTTCGTTGCTTCGGAGGCGATTATAATGGGTTTGACGAAGGTGGGTGGGATTTGTCGGAGCACGCCACCAACTGCACCGCTGTATCCTTTTTGTTCGCGTTCGTGCGATGCCACGCGGACAATATTTTCAGCCGTTTCACCCAGACCCTACAAATAAATCATAGTAGTAACAAAATGATTTTATAATTGGGTGTTTTGGGAGTATCTAGTGTGGATTGCACAACAAAATACAGAGTGAACAAGTGACATCCCTGTGTTTTGTCCTCACTGATCTCTTAGTTCGATCGTCTGCCTCCACGTGGCACACCTGGACCCGGCTATAGTCAAAATAGCTGGGAATAACCAAAGACGCGAGCGAATCGGGATGCAGGTAGTAGATACCACACTAAAGTCCTAGTTTCCTAGCAAGCGGTGTCGATAAATACGGCCGTTTTGACGTCATTTACACATTACAAGATACATTTTAAGTAAATGTAATTTAATATCTCATCAGATTCCAGTGTAATTCATGACATTTTCTCAATACTTTAATGTATACCGCTCTCTGGATTACCAGATTTATTTAAAAATACATCAATTAAATGTGTGACGTCAAAATGACGTGAAATACGGCCGCTTTTGTCGACACCGCTTCCTAGGAAATCAAGGCTTAACCCCCGTATTCACCGATGTTCCATAAATCTACCAATAGCTATTGAACCCATAAGTATTCTTTGTTATGAAATTATTAAATAAATTAACCAGGGAATGTAGTTACTTTAGATTCTCACTGAATAATTAAACAAAAGGTGCCATCAAAGCTCCAATTGCAAGCGCTATTCAAGGTTTTTGACATTTGATTTGGCATATTCTGTCACAATGACGTCAATTTATCCATTCAATAACTTATGAGACGGACTTATAAAGTTATGGGATGTTGGTGAATACAGTGAGTGTCGTCTTACTTCACTTATGCTAAATATAGAGTGAGAAGCCTGCAGGCTTTTATTTAGATCAGCCACAGATTTGCCTGAATTAATGACTACTTCCTGTATGATGTTCTAGTCATCATACAAGTATCTGCAATTGAATAAATCACTATCTTTTTGCATTATGTTGAGAAACCTATATTCATTTATATAGACGTACAATTATTTTAGCGGCCGCGGCCGTTTTCTAGAAAAACCAGTGCATTACATACCTCTTTCACTACATTATAGGCATTCGCCATTCCCTCTCTAATATCCTGCGGTTGATTGTAACGCCGTTTGCGTCCTTTTGATTTGATAGCTCTTCGCACACTTGGTCCGGGTGACATCATATCATAAGCCGTTTCTGCAGTGATTTGAATTAGATGTATTATGCGGGATGTTAGTTCTAACGCCGCCATTGCGGTGGATGTTGTGAAACTGTTGGCTCCGCGTTGCAAACCACGCACAATTCGTCCATCCTTTTGGTACTGCTCAATAGGCAGCCAGAACAGATCACGAATGCCTTGGACTAAACATACACAAATTATACATTCCTAAATATGTTCAATAATTAGGTTACTTACAAAATTGCACAAGTGAATGCATTGGTCCAACTCCCCCCAACAAACTCGGCAATTGGTTCTTTTTGATATCATTAATCCACTCGTGCAGACAATAACTCAACAATTTTTCGAAACCTAGTATACCGTGATTGTTGTTAAGTCTTCGTAAGCGGAGCTCTGAACTGTTTAATTGACCCAATCCCATTATTAGACCAGCTAGAGGGCCGTGGGTTAAATCTAACCGTTTGCCATGATAGTCCAGCCTTATTGGCACATCTGGCGAGAAGATTATTTTTCTAAAACAAAAACTAGTTAGTTTTTTTTTAATGCAAAACCATATAATCAAGTCCGATTTAAATTTAACAATTTCGAAAAAAAAATTGTTATAAAGGATAAATAAAACGATTTTTTACTTTGTTTTTTATCACACTTCAGTTACACTTTGCAACTAGTTTCGGCTAAGCTCTAGCCATTTTCGAGCTCCTCCGAGGAGTAACAAAGTAAAAAAACGTTTTTATATCCTTTAAAATGAATTATCACAAAGTAGACGCCTTAACAAATGTTTCTTTCGTCTAATTAGAACCTACATCCGCGAGATATTTTTTTTTAAATAAATTTTTAGATATAAAACCATATGGCTAAAAATGAAGGAAATTAGTTAACAAATACACCATGTAAAAAGTATTAGATCAAATAATGTGAAATTTTGCACACATATTTGGCATTGGATTGCCCTCCTTTTCTATGTATTATTGATAGAATAGTTTAATCATAATGAAAATACGATTGAACTATTCTGTCAATAATAATGAAACTATAACTATATAGTACAACATTTACCGGAAATAAATAGGCAACGATGCATCAGCCGTGCTAACAGGAACATTTGCAACCTTCTCCTCTTTTATATCTTTAACATCATCCAACAGCAGCAGCAAATTATCATCCACTATTTTATGCGCTTGCTCAAACATTTGATCGTCATCCGATGATACCGTCATAACGGGCGGTTGGTGTGTAGGCGTGTTGTGTTTGGATGACGTCAAGTCATCTAAATAAAATAATCCGATTAATAATTACAATCAGAATGCTTTACATACATTAAATTCTTACCTGATTTTGTAGTAGTTCCGCCCAGCTCATTAAAAAAATGTATTAGGAATAACAACGAGTCTTGATCGATGTTTAAACGTAGGGGCAATATGGATACACGCAAACAGCATTCTTGATCTTTTAGTTTCAGATCGGGGCGAATATGTACAGCTTTGATAGCGATCTAAAACAAATATACTTTATATTAAAATATACTATTATATTTTGTTCACAGACATACAGACAGACCGACTCATGCACACACAGACACCGCGATCCGTTTTGCAATTTCCCCGTAATTTTGTTCACAGATATACAGACTGACGGACATACGTACACACAGACATCGCAAGGGGCAAAATTGTGATTTCTTAAAAATATCTATCTCACAGTTTAGTTTTGTTTGTCAGATAAATGTAAATGTATATGATAATGAGCTATCACATACCATATTAATATATTAACATATGATATCTGATAGCTCATTATCATATAAATTTATATTTATCTGGCATACAAAACTAAAATGTGAAATAAGGTATTTCTAAGAAATCAAAATTTGTATCTTGTACCTAGCAACTTATATATAACAACTTGCATTTTACATTCTGAACAATTTACTTACAGACATTTTTCAGGGGCTGCAAGTACCTATAACATTCAAGCTCGGTCGTATAAAGGCGAGTTAACTATAACCCGTGATTATATTTTTAGATGTTATTGTAATTATTGACTTGTTGACTTCCCATTTCATAGCCTTATTATTTCTATTTATATATGGCAACGTCGCATTATGTGTCAAAGTTGTCAAAAGTCACGAATTAGAAAATTAATTCGAGAGTTATCTGCTTTATACAACTGAGCCTCAGTGAATCATAAAATAAAATACTTACCATATGTGCATGTGATTGTTTGGGCCTCGCCTGGCTGGTGTATTGATACAAAAATTTATTTATTTCGCTCGACTGCAACAAATCCCGCACTTCCAGATCAGTTACCAATAAAACCTGTCGTGAGGCTTGCGTAGTGTTTTCCGGATATACTTCATGTTGAAATCGCACCTGTAATTATCAGAATTCATCAATAAAACTCAATTTAGGACATATTCATCACAAAACCCTCACCTTACTCAACTCTAACTCAATCAAAACTTCATGGTCTCTACTAACACCCCCCTGAACAATCCAATTTTTCAATTTCGGCTTCTTTTTCTCCATAAAATTACCGAATATCACCTCCCCACTGTGCGTATTGGAGAACCCTACGCCGCCTCGCAATTGCGTGTCCGAAAAATTAACAGTTTTCTTTTCCTTCTTCTCACCGTCATGCAATTTGAAATCATTTCCTCCATACATCTGCCATACGATCGTCATATTACATAACGTGTACCGCATTACCGGCGTCGGGAAATGCTTGGGCGGTTTTAATATATCAGTTTTTCCAATGGGCACATTGAAGTGATTGTCGATAACCCGCAGCGAGTCGTCGGTTAACCAACGGATTTCTGGAAGACCGTTTTTGGGCTACAATTAAACAAAATATATAAATAATGAAATTGTATATATATATATATATATATATATATATATATATATATATATAAATATATATATATATATATATATATATATATATATAATAATACAAATATATGAGCTTGTGAGAATGAAAGTCACATTTAAATTGTTTAGAAAATGTGAGAAATTTGTTATATTTGTAATTAGACGTGCGCAGTTTCATAAATAAAAATGTAACTGCGCACGTCGATTTATAGAAATACCAAACGCAAACAATTCTCAAAATAATTTAAGTGTGACTTATGCCACTTTCATTCTAACAGACTCATATAATGGTAATATAAATTTGTATGAATATTATACCAAAATCCCCAAGCCAGCCTCTTCACCAATTATACAAAACTCATCATCAGTGTCACTGCTTCTATTCGAACGGAACGTCACGTCTCCTAATTCAGTGGTCACTTGCGGCATTGGTTTTATGTTGTCAGGCAGTAGTTGGCCTTCGTCGGGAAAGAAAAACATTTTCGCGCCTAAACTATTCATATCAACAGCACCTTCTGGAAAAAAAAATCACGATTAATAGTAGTAAATATAGTTGTAAACTAAACAGATTATTATTACAACAATAGTTTTCGAGTGATATTACAGCCTTATACGTGATATAAGTCGTCTTTTAGCAACAAATATTGCAGGAATAAGCTATTTAAAATTTAAATAAATACCTTCCATACTCAGACTCTCCTCCATGGCTTCCCCTAGTAGCTCATTAACCTGTTGGTGTTGACTTTTTGATAGGTTACTAATACCCTGCGGTTCAACACTAACCAGCTCCTGTTCAGCACTGTGTTTTGGACTAGAAAAGTTACTGCTGGCAGCTGAGGGTGCATCCGCGGTTATCAAATCACCGTCGCTTGCAAAGTATGTGATTAGCTGCATTAACGCGCGACCACTATCCGAGCATGTACGGATGTACAGAATATTGTTAGACGCTCTGAGGTCGATGTGTGGATTC
Organism: Lordithon lunulatus; assembly: GCA_963942505.1. Classification (NCBI taxonomy): domain Eukaryota; kingdom Metazoa; phylum Arthropoda; class Insecta; order Coleoptera; family Staphylinidae; genus Lordithon; species Lordithon lunulatus. The sequence continues at coordinate 647,580 of OZ012668.1, forward strand.
ACACCCGAATTCTAAAAATATTTAAATTAATGCAACAGACAGATGGATTAATCTGTGAGTCGATATTTATACTAGAGGCGCTTTCGTTTAGCATGATTTAGCATTACTAGTCACTCCCGTGGCGTGCAGTATCGCTCAGGTCTTGTGGTTGTAAGGGTCGAGGTAGAATTGTACGCATCTGAAGCGGCACTCAATAGAACAGTAAGCCCGTACCAGTCCGGAGTGTTAAACGAAAACGGCTTTGATGAACAGCATGAATAAGAGATTAAATCAACATACCTTATCATTTGTTCTTAAACTAAGCTCAAACAATCCAAGATCCACAACACTAACGTAATCATGTTGCAAATTCACCGGAGCCGAGGACGGTGTGCCATTTTTCGGAGGCGCTTTCTCACTCAAAAATATCCCGCACTCCTCGGCTATAAACCGCAAAGTGGACGTATTTGCGTTTGCAGACAGGTGCGAGGACATGCTGAATGTTCCTAGAGTGACTACAGATCGCAATGGCAAATGAAAAGGTCTGAAAAATAAATGAATAACGGGACTTTTTATTTACAAACAACGTTTATGTTTACCTGTAATCTATGGCACAATCCCACAAATGTAAATGTAGTTCAGTCAGTACGTCTTTGGCATGAAAACCGGCTATCGTGTAGTCGGTTACATTGAAAAAGTCTATTAGCTGTGTTATCCAGCTATTTGGTTCGGAGCACATGCGGTGTCTTAGTGTTGCTTTGTTTATTCCTATTGCTACACGAACAGTCTAAAAAAATTGAATAGTAGAGTAGTTTATGCAACAACAAAAAATAAAAGTGGTCACTGAGAGTTGATTATTGGGAAAACAGCAAGGGTTATGAAAAATCGTATTAATTAAGACAGTTTTATACAAGAAAATTTCTTATCTCAAAAGTGGTTCAAGAAATGAATTCGTATATCCTCCTCCCATACAATTTGTCCTTGACAAATAGAACGCGTTATATTTTTCCATCTTAAAAGTACATTAACAATCGTGCACTATTGTAGAAGTGATTGAAATCAAGAATTTAATGTAAAATAAATAAATTATAGTATAATTTGGCTATATAGTCATATATAAGATGAACTGCAAACAAATTCCCTACTAAATGTAGTTCATTTCCTGACACCAGATAGAGTATCCGCCGGTTTGAATCGCCAATAGTATATATTACACTGTGAGATAACAATTGTGGTAATTTTCAAAATTAAATTTCAGATTTTAATTTTGATGATACCTTATGTATATTATAGCTCTCTTTTAATCCTTTTTATGCCTTTAGAATAAACCAAATTATTATTTTAAACAATTAGATAAAATTATACTCAAACTACTGGTACTATTGCAATCTTTAAAATGGCATGTATCTAAAAAACTGTTTTTGGAAGTTACATTTGTCATCTCACAGTGCGATATCATCTTATATGTTGTTTTCAAATATAATTTTTGTCTCCATATATACACAACATAATCATAATTATATAGAAAGTAAAATTAAAATTAATTGTATATATACAAAAAAAAATGTCCATCATTCATCCTTTTTTTTGTAGATATACAATTAATTTTAATTTTACTTTCTATATAATTATGATTATGTTGTGTATATATATATATATGGAGACAAAAAATTATACATACATATAAGATGATATCACACTGTGAGATGACAAATGTAACTTCCAAAAACAGTTTTTTAGATACATGCCATTTTAAAGATGGGATTTGTGGTTGAAATTTGATTTGAAATTGATTTCTTATTTAATGCCATCATAAATCCAACTTGAAAGTTACCTTAACATGATGGGTTTCATGATTCGCCTGTATCCTCACCGCAACCGACAACATCTCTCGATTCCCCCCACGGTCCTTACAATTCGGCAACATCCCACTCTCCGACTTGTAAATTGTCAGATGCAAATGTCGCGCCATTGCAGTACCAATTTCCTTCAAAGAAGGATGCTGGCTGGCTGTAGTAATCATATCTACAGATAAATGTTTCTTTAAGTAGATTTAAATAACTTGCAGCACATAATACTAACCACAGTGATCCAATTGCGCACCCTTTGACTGCACGCACACATACCCCAAATTGTTATCACCCCCATAACCAGTAACACTGAAAATACTAGCACCCTCTACTGTCAGCATAAATTCCCCGTGCTGTTCCGGTATCACATTCGTTGCCACATCTCGTACAGGGGTGTTCATACAGAGCAGCCCTTGTCCAATGTGTAAATTAAGAGTTAAATAACTTTGCCCGCGCAGTGCCAGCACTGCGGGCGCTTTACGCTTGTTATTTTTATTCTCGTAGACTGAATAGAAGACTGTTGATGATTCTGTGTCTGAATCCGATTCAGATTCTAAAAATAATACTAGATATTAAAAACATTAGTCTTTCAAACAGTTGCATATAGTAGCAATCACAATTGTAGAAACTAGAATTTTATATAAATTGATAGATCTAAGGCACCTCCTCACTAATTTTCACACTCAAACATTTACGAAAAACACTTTTCCAAATATATCCACTCTGCAAATTGCTGGCTGACCTGATACCACTCATTTTGAACGTCAAAGTTGCTCATAAATGGGAACATTGTTTGGTAAGTGTTTGAGTATGAAAATTAGTGTTAAGGTGAAGATAGAGTCAATAAATGTAAGGAGTTGAGTGAAAGTGACCAGGGGTGCGATTCTTAACCCCACACGCTTCCAACTTATTCGTTTTACTATCAATCGCTCCGTAAAATTACAATAAGTCACGAAGTGAGTTTGTAAAATGGTGGAATTTTGTTTTATTAGATCTATAAAACACTAATAAATCAAAATTCGACAATTTTAGAAACCCACATCGTGACTTATCCGAATTTTACAGAGCGACTTTGATAGTTAAACAAATACGTTCGAAGCGTATGTCAAGAATCGCACCCCTGGTTACTTTCACTCAACTCGCATGCATCTAATTACATTTGTCGACTCTATCACCTCAACACTAATTTTCACACTCACCAAACCAATGCTCCCATTTATGAGTACATTTATTACAGTAATTTTCTCAACAAAATATTTACCATATTGTATTCCACTTTTACACATTGTGTACATTTCAGGCATATCCAAATTTCCTTCTGGATATGCATATGTTTCCATATTTTGTTGTGGCTTGTAATACGGCGCGCTGGGCTCCCACAACAACAAATCGCTGCTGATATGATTGTAGAGAACCTCGTAAATGTGTTTTGAAACTAGCTGCATTGTAATTGTTGGCAGGGTGATTTCTAGCTGTATCCTAGAGGACTGAGTTGTGCGTTCAATAAAGTCGGAAATCTCTTCTTTGTCGCCGGGGATGACTAATTCATCATTTTCATCTTAAAAAAAAACAGTATATAAGTGTAAATTCATCGAATTTATTCCATACTTTAGGGACACCCGGTATGAAAGCCCAGCCTAACTCAGTTAAATTTAGTGATAATTAGATAAAATTTGTTAAAATATGCCATACAATTTACAAAATCTTAATATATAATTCACATTATAAATAAATATATAGATGTGATCTCACCCTTAACATAAAAATCACTTACTTATCACATATTCTAAATACACAAGTAGTTATTACATACCTTGTTGTTTGGAGTGTGGTGTATCACTCTGATGAACAACCCGTTTTGCACTAAACGGACTTTTTTTATTTGGCTGTATATTAAGTGTGCCATATAGAGACTGACTCATGACATCCCCTTCAGAGTCATTTGAGTCCTCCAAATCCAATTCCATTTTCTCCACAGGATAGATTTGTATAACAAATCTGTAATTAATTTCAAATACATGTTTTGTACCACAAACAGTTTTCGTAGCATGTGTGCGCGCGCCATCATTCTGCTCTGCACCGCCAATATGATTTGAGCCGACTCTATTACACTTGAGCCGGCTCAAATCATATTTATATCGTAATATAACCAAAAAATACTGTCCAGTATTAATTTCTCGATGTCCAACCGCGCAACAGCACATAGTATTAAAATAGAATTCACTATTAAGTTATAAAAATTACCTGGGCCAATTAAATCCTTCCTGCAGTGATGCACACCGCTCATCTATACCAGCCTTGGCGATATGAAGCGGAGTGCCGTTTTCCTTTTCAAAATAGTTAACATCAATTACTTTAGCCTGGATAACATACTTTTGATAATTTTGACTCGTCATAAAAGTGGTTTGAGCGGACGCACTGAGCAGCTCTAAAGTAAGAAAACTCGCGCGCACGTTCCGTTTCCACCAGGGCACGCGTTGCATGTCGTGAGCGGGCCTAAAGTCTGGAATAGGAAACCTGAAAACATATTAAGTTATCAACTGTTTCATAGTGGCACATGCTGCTTTTTTGAGAATCGTGACAATTTTTAAATTTTTATATTTGTCGCTAACGCGTTTCTATTACATTACCAATCGAAATCTCATGAATATACAAGGTGTCCGAAAATGTATGGAATAAATTCAATAAAACCTTTATTTTTGCAAAAAAAAAATATGCTCAAACACATTTTAGATCGTCAATTTATAATGATTTCGGCATATTTTGAATGAGCAATGACGTCATCGAAATTTTTTTGCTCATTCAAAAATACTTTAAAAAATTAGCACTTTAAGTGTCCAAGCATTTTTTTGCAATATTCATAAAAAAAAGTTTTTATCGAATTTATTGCATACTTTTGGAACACCCTCTATATACATGCAATCAATAAATAGCAATTATAATAATTACCTTAGTTTTAGAGTTAAACATGGCGACAAGATTTTCAAATCCAATTGTGATTCAACCTGTGGCGCCACCAATTCAGCAGTAATGCTCGCAGGTGTTCCCCAAACATTATTCTGCTGCTTTTGTATTATACAAACTGGGTGTGAACTAATTAAGGCACATATTCTGTCCATGATTGTGATATCTATTTCAATGGTGCATGCATCCAGTGCTATCCTAAAATTAAAAATATATCACTATCATATAGATCAACAGACTTAATCATACAACAAATTGTAATCGTTCAATTTTTGAGAAATATTTTTGTGTGGTCTAATGTTCTGAGAGCTCAGTAAGAAAAAAAAATTATGGTGCCCCAAAATAGCTTAATCCGGGCCTGCCTACATATGTAACAGGCCCTGGGAGCTACTAAATGTCAGGGCGAATAGTGTCATGTTTAAATCTACCTATTAAGTTTCATACAGAATCATCTATCTATCTCATTCAGTAGTAGAACTAGAGTAGTTTAGGTCCAAATCATTGATTTGAAAATTAAATATATTCACTCTTCATTATGTTTTTAGTAATTATACTACAGTCATCATTATTGTACTTACGTAACATCCGTTTTTGGCACAAACACCCTTCGAGCCATGCCTGTTTTAATTGTTTTCTCAATATGTTTGAATGACATCTTGAAACAGGGCTTTGCATTCATAGGACTGTTCGTTGTGTTGGCATCATCACTGAAACTTATCAGCCTGATGTACTCCATTTTTTGGTCGCTGCCTTGATTAAGGCACTCCAGTAGCTCCATTTTGGCCGCTGTTAGTTTTCCGGAGAGCGAAAACGCGGTCAGTGTGGTGGTTTCATCGCACTCAATTTGTATTGGCGCTGCTAACAATCTAAACATAACATTATTTTGAGGACATAAATAAGCAAAAACTAATATGCGACCAATTTCGCAAAAAAAATCCCAATACAATATTACAATTCGTAAACGTATAGACCCTTAATCCCTTCATTTTAATAATCAGACTGTATATTACCGTAGGTGGTTCAATTTGCAAGCACGCTCGAACGGGATTTTGCACTCGTCGAAATTACGTTTGCCATAACCAGTGACTGTGACCACTCCAAGTTTATCAAAAAAGGTTTCCGCTGTTGTCTGCATTTGCCTGACACTGGATACCAACAGAGATGGAGAGTAGTTGTCATTTGAAAGGGTTAGCAGGTCTTCATGTAGTAGGACCATCGCTAATGAGGCTAGTCTCACGTGGAAATGGGATATTTCTGCTGTTGGATCTGAATCGATGTTATTCACTAGAATGTATAAAGAAAATTGTAGTAGAAGTTGCTATGCATACGTGGATATATTGGTTTTACAGCCAATACTTAAAATTGTTACAACTAACCCCCAGGAGGAAAGTTAAACGCCATCTGGCGGTATCACATCAAATAGCAATGTACACGGATCAAGGATCAGGATCACCGGGTAGTGCCCTCTATGGAATAATATTCCAACAGAGTGCTTGAGATATCAGCACAAAGCCAATCTAATAAAACATATATAAGTGTGAAAAAGAGGTGGATTCGCACTTATATATGTCTTAAAATTGTATTTGCTATTGTTATTTTTATTAGTCGGTAGGCCATTTCGTGATAGTAGGCTTCTTTACCTAGCGGTGTATCGGGAAACTTCCCAGTATCCCAGTGGCCCCGAGTCGTAATATCAAACCATAGAAAATACACATACCTCGTCGGCGCGAGCGGTTGGTAGTGGCTTCACTTAAAGTACTCGTCATACTGGAGCTTAAACTGGACTCCATACTGCTACTAGCTGTTGACATGGCACTATCGTACATCGCTCCGCCACTCGTGGTAGGACGCATTGGTAGAAAATTATCGTCATTATCACTCTCATCTAACATAAAAACAAAAATAACCTTGTTTCAAGTTTGAAGTCAATGGTATGGAGTTATCTAAATACTTTACTCAATACATACAGAAATATCAGATTAAAAAAACTTACCCAAAGCAGCAGTTGACCATCCATGGTTTCCCTGAAGACCAGGTGATTGGAACATATTGCCTGGCTGCAATTGCTGCTGGAGTTCCTGTTCAACCCTTTGATAGTCTAACCCAGTCATTGGTTTTTCCATACATTTCTGTCTGGGAGCAACATTACTGAAAATAAAGTAATTTGTATTATTTTTATAAAAAAATATCTACATAAATTTAAGATATTTTCAAAAAGCATTAGATTTAAATAAAAGTTGCGTGTAATTAACATTTTAAAAATTGTCCCTTTTATTAAATTTATATACAATTTTAATTAATATACACAATGACTCGTGCCTAATTCCAGGTCTACCGATAATGATGTCACTTGTCTACCGGTAATGACGTCACTTGTCTACCGGTAATGGCGTCACTTGTCTACCGGTAATGACGTCACTTGTTTACAGCAAACTGTATGTGTGTGTCAAGCAATAACATGTTTGTGTTTAATACAAACTTATTAAAAATCTGATTATAGAGAACTCTTTTTATGTTTTTTTATAATATGCTGTTCATTATGACATACAGTATGCAGTATTCTGTATTTTTATCATGCAATATTATCATTAATATTTTCAAAAAAGTTTAGTTTCTTAAATAAATAACCCATTAACAAACTGTATTTGAAATTAATTAAATCAATATTATATTCACCTTGTATCTTCAATATCAGGACTACTAAGCCCATTTGCAAGCTCTGCCAACACGTGAACTTGTCGGGGTGATATAAACAACGCCAACGCCCCCAAATTCACTTCTATAGACACCTTTGGTCCTGTAACATCCTCGGATTGCTTCAAACGCACCCGAATATCCTGACGGCCAGAAAACTTCCCGCACAATATCACGTGCCGTTCATCCTCAAACAACTTCCCATCCACCTCATCCTCCAAATTACTGTTATCCTCCAGAGTATTGTTCTGTATCCTTGTCACAAGTGAATCCTCGTTTTCTTTATCACCGATCGATTGCGACATGACCGAACGCGAGAATGTTCGTGCTCTACTTGAAAATTCAACGGTTGATAGACTAACACCTTCTAAGTAGAAATTTTTCGTTGTAAACGATGACACGACATATGCTTTGTTTTGTTCGTTGTCTGTAGCCGCCTCACCGGTTGGCGGGTCGTTACCAGCCTCGTCCAAATACTCCATACTGAAATACCATTATTAGTTTTTCTCTTAATCACCAGCTATTTATGTACAAAGCTAATATTTCAGTTTACATTCGTATTTTGTATATCTAATGCGCGCTTTACATTGAGCAAGATTGCACGTGCAATCATTGCAAGCAACTGATGATGATATGTGATATAGTAATTGCCCGAACAACGCATTCCAAGCAACTAGTTGCGTCAAATATAAAGCATGTCTAATCTAATGTCTGTCTTACATTAAGGCAACAATACATTGCAGCAATAGATTGCCTATTAAAATTGTATGTGCAAGTATTTCCGTCAAAATCGGTTGCTTGCAACGATTGCACGTGCAATCTTGCTCGATGTAAAACGCGCATAAGGCCTGCTGGCGGCATTTCAATTTTATTATTATTAATCATATGAAACTTTAATTTAGATTTACTTTTTTATGTATTACAATGTAACAATTGTTTGTTTTACTTTTCTCTGCATTTAAATTTGTTGTCTGTTGAGAAATAAATAAATATATAAATTTATTTTAGGCATGCAATATCAGAATGCCTTCAGCATGCACAATTATCTACAGGCCAGGGTCATCATTACATGTATAAGATATACAAGTTTAATTTAAGGAAATTGAGCAGAACATATGCTATGAACTTTATCTTCTTATAAAAGTAAACAACAAACAGTTGTAAACATTATACATAATTGTTTTTTTTTTGGTGTATAACAATTCACACAATAATTAAATGTATAAGGAAAATATATATCTATTTGCCTTTTACCTTTTGGTGTAGGCTGAGCTGAGTAGTTTTGGTAGATAAATACAGATATTTCACCTAGTTAAAAACATAAAATAAACAAGCTACTTACAATGCAATATTAATGATAAGTCCAACCCCAGTCAAGCTGTCCTTGGGAACATGTTCCACTTGAATCACAGTGTTTATGAATTTCACTTTAACACGACTAAGTACTAAAAACAAAAGATATAGCATAGTAAAATTAATATATATTTTCTATTTGCCTTTTACCTTTCGGTGTAGGCTAACTAATAGTAAAACTAATATACATTTTTACTTACTCGAGTCTATTGCTTGTGCAAATATCTCAATCCCCTCCAAGGGCTGTGAAATATCAATGTTAGCAGCCTCTTGTTTCATACATTCCTGTGCAAGCTGCATAGAGTTTGTCATCGAACTCCACATGGATTCAAACATTGAAGTGGCTAAACACAAATAGAAATTAGTACCATTAACATCACAGTATATTATAAGGCTTCACCATCTATTTGATGAATGTTTATATCTGAAACTGTAACAATTGTATTATACTAGCCCCTGTATTCACCAACATTCCATAAAGGCACCTTACATGATCAATATTACTGTCAATATTTTAGAATAATGACAGTATTACTGTTCAATAATATGTTTATTATTCTAAAATATTGCCAGTATTACTCATCATGTAAGGTAATGATGTAATGAAGAGAATGCTGATCTTTATCTGGATAATTGAATATTTGATAAATATAAAAGGAGGATTGAAGCAAATACTGACAGTACTAGGATTGACAGTATTATTGACCATGTAAGGTGCCTTTAAAAGGCACCTTACACGATCAATATTACTGTCAATATTTTAGAATAATGACAGTATTACTGTACGATAATATGTTTAAAATGTTCATTATTCTAAAATATTGCCAGTATTACTTATCGTGTAAGGTATACTAATGATGTAATCTAGAGAATACTGATATTTATCGGGATAATTGATTCCTTGATAAATATAAAAGGAAGATTGAAGCAAATACTGACAGTACTAGCATTGACAGTATTATTGACCATGTAAGGTGCCTTTAAAATGCATCTATAGTTATTGAACCCATAAGTATTCATTATTATAGTAACAATAAATACATTATCTAGGGAATGTTGTTACTTTAGATTATCTCTATTGGAAACACTGAATAATTAAACAAAAGGTGTCATCAATCGCAAGTGCTATTCAAAGTATTTGACATTTTGGCATATTCTGTCACAATGATGTTATCAATTTATCCATTCAATAGCTTATGGGACCTATAAAGTTTATGGGATGTTGGTGAATACAGGTATTAGTATCATATTTCTCGTAAATATTTCACCGCATGTTATTTTGACCTGTGTAAATACACATATGTATATAAACAGCAATAAATTATTATTATTTAGTGAGACTTGACCATAAAAGAAAATATGCTTTCAAAAATTTAAATTACTGGGATACATACAACTCTCTTCCTGCAAAACATGCAAATCCTTGTTATATGCAATCAATGAAATTTCAATAAAAACATATATATTTACCAGACTCATTACGTTGTTTGGGCTGCACAGTAATCTTAAGTCCATGCACCTCAATAAAAGTAGAATCTTTAAGTATAGCCGACCAGGGAACATTAAATGATAGCTTCTGTACATATCCATTAACAAACTCCATGGGCCAGTTTTGCTTTTCGCCCAGCTCATTGAGGGCCTGAAAAGATGAAAAACGACCATATTGCAAAAGCACATTGTTTTTGTTTACAAATAAACAAAACGCGTGCGTACTGGAGCCAGCAAAACAATGGGCCGACAAACCAACTGCGTATTCGTAAACGAACTCAAACGCACGTGTCAATGCCACAACAATAAATAAATAATTCAAAACTCACTTGCACATCAAGGCTGACGTTCTCGACGGTCCCCGTGCCATTGTATAAGTCTACGGACAATTGATCCAGTGTCAGCTTCTCCTCGAAGAACTGGCCGAGATAGCGCTGCAGCAGGTAGATGCAGACGCGCTTCTTGATGGCCTCCGTTAACGAAATCGACGGGATGTACCAAGGCATTTTCGTGCCTTCACAACGTCCCCCGTGCACAGTATTATTCCATGCACCTTTGTTTTCACATTTAGATACGCGATTATGAACCGTATGTTGTTTTGACAGGACTCAGCTGTGGAGGGGAGTTCTGCGCGCGCGCACATCCCACACGCTTGCGTACTAATCGTCGAACGGATGCATTGCGAACCTCTACGTCTGAATTTCGAACCGCGAACACCACTACATTTTTTGAATGCCAATGCTAATTCCGCGGTGTGCTCCACAAATAAATAACACGTGCGTGACATTTTATGTCAGCACTAGCTGGCTCAAATTAATTTCTATGCTTTTTAATTTAATTGAATTGCATGTAATATATTCAAGTTCATGTGGTTTCTTTTGCGTGAACATGTGATAATATAGCAACGAATTAAGCGGAATTCTTAATACTATCTACTAGTTATTATTATTTTTAATTAATGAAATTCGTTGTTGTATGAACCCCGCTTGGGATTATGATAAAGAGAATACCTGTTTTAGTTATACTTTTGACAACTTCTGGTATTTGGGCTGGTATTTCAAATCAAATGCGGTTTAGAAGCAGCGAAAAATCGGTGTCGCAAGCTGTATATCGAAAATATTATGTCGGAATCTATTATTATTATTAATTAATAATTGTAATACGCAAGACACTTGTGAATGATGAATGATGAAGTACCATAAAAAATCATCACAAAATATCGCTGAGCCCTCTATGAGTGGAGTCGGTAAACTTATTTTTCGACATACTGTATTTTGAGTTTGTAATTGGAATATGTTGAAGGTTACTTTTGCCTCCAACTAAAAGATGGCGCAGCACGTATCGTATTTTATTAAAAGCGTATTCGCTGATGGTTACTACCATGGTTAACCGGACACTTATTATTATTATAAAAATTACATATTTGTTAGGACAAGAGTATTAGGCCAATATTAGGCAAGAACTTGCATGTCCGATTTTGCCGCATCTTAAATGTAGTAATTATTAATTAATAAATTAATTCGAAAAGTTTTGTGGTACCAGAATTTCTTTATTTGTTGTATAATACTTTCATACTCAAATTAAAATTCCATTGACAATTATAATTGTGTTGTTATATCACCACAAATTGTTGGACAAACTGAAAATGTCCGAGACAAATTTACTTACTATGGTCATTTTACTTACCCACGGTCAGTCTAATACCAGGGTAGACATTCCTAAATACGCCTATGATTGTAAATATTGTTGCGCCCTCTATGAGTAGGTCCAGTAACATGTTTTTCGATATGCAGATATTTCGAGGTTGTAACTGGATTATGTCTACGGATACTTTTACCTCTATATGAAAGATGGCGCAGCATGCATCGTATTTATATTTTTTATTTTCCGAATACAGCACTGCGGTATAGGGTATTGTTTTCGCAAACAATTCTAATAGCGTCAAATATTGTCAAATATTATCAAATATTATAAAATATTATCAAATATTATCAAATATTATCAAATATTATCAAATATTATCAAATATTATCAAATATTATCAAATATTATCAAATAAATATTATCAAATATCATCAAATATTGTTAAATATTATCAAATATTATCAAATAAATATTATCAAATATCGTCAAATATTGTTAAATATTGTCAAATATTGTCAAAATTCGTCAAATATTGTCAAATTTCGTTAAATATAGTCAAATATTGCTCAATATTGCTCAATATTGTCAAATATTGTTAAATATCGTCAAATATTGTCAACGTAATTCGGAAGGTCGTATGGTGCCCACACCAGATATTTGATTTTTTTGATAAGAGGTATGGTTTGTCAAATATTGTCAAATATTATCAATTTTATCAAATATTGTTCAATATCTTCATTATCAAATATTATAAAATATTGTTAAATATCGTTAAATATTGCTAAATATTATCAAATATTATCAAATATTATCAAATATTATCAAATATTATCAAATATTATCAAATATTATCAAATATTATCAAATATTATGAAATATTATCAAATATTATCAAATATTATCAAATATTATCAAATATTATCAAATATTATCAAATATTATCAAATATTATCAAATATTATCAAATATTATCAAATATTATCAAATATTATCAAATATTATCAAATATTATCAAATATTATCAAATATTATCAAATATTATCAAATATTATCAAATATTATCAAATATTATCAAATATTATCAAATATTATCAAATATTATCAAATATTATCAAATATTATCAAATATTATCAAATATTATCAAATATTATCAAATATTATCAAATATTATCAAATATTATCAAATATTATCAAATATTATCAAATATTATCAAATATTATCAAATATTATCAAATATTATCAAATATTATCAAATATTATCAAATATTATCAAATATTATCAAATATTATCAAATATTATCAAATATTATCAAATATTATCAAATAAATATTATCAAATATCATGAAATATTGTTAAATATTATCAAATATTATCAAATATTATCAAATATTATCAAATATTATCAAATATTATCAAATATTATCAAATATTATCAAATATTATCAAATATTATCAAATATTATCAAATATTATCAAATATTATCAAATATTATCAAATATTATCAAATATTATCAAATATTATCAAATATTATCAAATATTATCAAATATTATCAAATATTATCAAATATTATCAAATATTATCAAATATTATCAAATATTATCAAATATTATCAAATATTATCAAATATTATCAAATATTATCAAATATTATCAAATATTATCAAATATTATCAAATATTATCAAATATTATCAAATATTATCAAATATTATCAAATATTATCAAATATTATCAAATATTATCAAATATTATCAAATATTATCAAATATTATCAAATATTATCAAATATTATCAAATATTATCAAATATTATCAAATATTATCAAATATTATCAAATATTATCAAATATTATCAAATATTATCAAATATTATCAAATATTATCAAATAAATATTATCAAATATCATGAAATATTGTTAAATATTATCAAATATTATCAAATATTATCAAATATTATCAAATATTATCAAATATTATCAAATATTATCAAATATTATCAAATATTATCAAATATTATCAAATATTATCAAATATTATCAAATATTATCAAATATTATCAAATATTATCAAATATTATCAAATATTATCAAATATTATCAAATATTATCAAATATTATCAAATATTATCAAATATTATCAAATATTATCAAATAAATATTATCAAATATCGTCAAATATTGTTAAATATTGTCAAATATTGTCAAAATTCGTCAAATATTGTCAAATTTCGTTAAATATAGTCAAATATTGCTCAATATTGCTCAATATTGTCAAATATTGTTAAATATCGTCAAATATTGTCAATGTAATTCGGAAGGTCGTATGGTGCCCACACCAGATATTTGATTTTTTTGATAAGAGGTATGGTTTGTCAAATATTGTCAAATATTATCAATTTTATCAAATATTGTTCAATATCTTCATTATCAAATATTATAAAATATTGTTAAATATCGTTAAATATTGCTAAATATTGTCAAATATTATCAAATATTGTCAAATATTATCAAATAATATCAATTATTTTGAAATATTATCAAATATTATCAAATATTATCAAATATTATCAAATATTATCAAATATTATCAAATATTATCAAATATTATCAAATATTATCAAATATTATCAAATATTATCAAATATTATCAAATATTATCAAATATTATCAAATATTATCAAATATTATCAAATATTATCAAATATTATCAAATATTATCAAATATTATCAAATATTATCAAATATTATCAAATATTATCAAATATTATCAAATATTATCAAATATTATCAAATATTATCAAATATCGTCAAATATTGTTAAATATTGTCAAATATTTTCAAAATTCGTCAAATATTGTCAAATTTCGTTAAATATAGTCAAATATTGCTCAATATTGCTCAATATTGTCAAATATTGTTAAATATCGTCAAATATTGTCAATGTAATTCGGAAAGTCGTATGGTGCCCACACCAGATATTTTATTTTTTTGATAAGAAGTATGGATTGTCAAATATTGTCAAATATTATCAATTTTATCAAATATTGTTCAATATCTTCATTATCAAATATTATAAAATATTGTTAAATATCGTTAAATATTGCTAAATATTGTCAAATATTATCAAATATCGTCAAATATTGTCAAATATCATCAAACGTAGTCAAATATTGCCAAATATTGTCAAATATTGTCAAAAATGTCAATATAATTCAAAAAGTCGTGTGTTATTTTTTTGATACGAAGTATGTAATCGTAAATTTAAAAAAAAGAGTCTATTTCGACTCTTTTAGTCATGATAAATAAAAGTCAAAATTAGCAATATTTAACGAATTTTTTTCGCAATAACAATATCTTGGCACTGCTAATTTTCTAAAAAAAAAAAATTAAGAAAATTTCTTTATTACATCTTGATCATTTTACGAGAATTTGTCAATTTGTCGTCTGTCGTATATGACACAAATTCCTTTACGTTTTCGAAAAAACTACTGCACCAAATTTTGCGTGTGACTATTATCTCATAGAACTCCGTCATGATAAATGTTTGATTGATATCGGTTTTTCAATATTCTTAAAATGTTCGCAAAATTATTCAGCAAATCTGTACACGATTATAATTTTTTATCCTAAATCGATAAATCGCAGTTGGTAAACATAGTTTTCTCATGGAAGAGATAAGAATAATATCGCGAACATTATAAGAATATTGAAAATTAAAAAGCATTTTAATTTTAAATTCTTCTTTAATTGTGATGATGTAATTTGCCAATTTTTTTTATTCGAAAAATTAGTTAAATTGTTTGTGGTTTCACATACAAACATTAATTGTGGAGTGTTGTGTTTTTATGGAGTGCACGTGTTTTTAAACACGAATGAATAATTAAAAAAGAAATTAAAAAATTACCTAGTCACTTGCTCTGTATTACATTATTTTATATTTATTATTACATATTTTAATTTTTTTTATAAATTTAATGGTTTTGGCGTCTACTATGTGGTAATTCATTTTTAATAAAGAAGATGAATAAAACTACTATTTTTTTTACCACTTATTTAATTGTTTAAAACAACTAGTTTCGCCTAAGCTCTAGGCATTGTTAAGTATCGGGTAAAACTTGACAATGCCTAGAGCTTAGGCGAAACTAGTTGTTTTAAACAATTAAATAAATGGTAAAAAACATAGTAGTTTTATTCATATCCTTTATTAGTTTTTTTATACTAATTCTCAGATGTATGTAGCAGTAATTTTAATGTGTTACTTATATTTTATCTTTTTTTAATGTTTCCTTTTTGACTTATGTATTGCTGTTCCTGTTCTTGTAAACACAAAAAAACACATACATGAATAAATCTATCTATCTATCTATCTAACCAAAACTAAAAAATAATTAGAAAACGTATTCAATAATATTTCCTCAAACATGAACAACTCATCGAGATTGTACCAGAAAATCCGTGTTTATTTAAACTTGAGCTATAATCCTACACTAACTTTTATTTATCCATGAATTCGTATATTTTAAAATCGATGAGATAAGATATTAAATCGCTCGTAAATCAATATATTAATAGAATTTTACAATTGTTAAGGTAGCTGTCTTTTTTTCCGCTTAAAACACACGGTTAATCCCTGATAAGAAGTGATTCAATGCGGGCACAAACGATTCTTACTTGATTTATTAATATCTAGCTGAACGTAATTGTAAAGAAATTTTAAAGTGAATACTACAGCCATGTCTATTGTTTGGGGGTGCTTTTTGCTGCTATTTTTGGTTGGTGGTGCCGTTTTGGATCCCATACCGTTTCAGGACTGTGGTAACAATATTATATTGATATATTTAATAGAAATTTAGTAACATATTTGTAGACCCAACTCAGTAGCCTAGTGTTTAAAAGCCTAAGTGAGCGAGAGTTCAAACCCTCTCCATGTGCAAAATTTTATGAATTAGCTTTCACAGTTTTTCAGATTTTTTTTTTGTGCGAAATTAAACTAAATACCTGTTAAAGGATAAATAAAACGATTTTTTACTTTGTTTCTTTATCACACTTCAGTTTCATTTTCGAGCTCCTCCAAAAGACTCATATGTGCCTCATTGTACTCTAGACGTATTAACAATTTGCCATTTTTGAGCTCCTCCGATGACTCTGTTGGAATATTATTCCATAGAGGGCACTACCTATATATATATATATATATATATATATATATATATATATATATATATATATATATATATATATATATATATATATATATATGTAAGTTATTATTGGGAAAAGCGAGGACAGTAAAAAAAAATAATATATCAATATATTTCGCTCGTTAAATATTTTTTTTTCCTTGTTGATTAACTCTATTTAGTAAGTTAACAGCATATTTATATATACCATGTTTAATTAATTATAAGCCCCTTTGTACTATTGTAGATTATCCTGATGATACTCGA